>BROG01000867.1:0-252365 GCA_030159075.1 Atrina japonica
ATATATATATTTCCCAGCTGGAAAAAAATAAAAGATTATTGCGACGAACGACGTGTCCACATTAAGATGATAAAATACTTACTTTCCGTTTTTTTGTACCTGGAATAGTTCATAATATTTGTCACCGCTCTTGTATTTTTCAATCTCAAAATTCCAGTTATCACCCACTGTTATATATCGCCTTGGAAATCCCGGGTTTATTAACCACTTTATCGTCCACCATTTTCCTTGAAGCTTTACCAAACGATAAAAATTATATTGACATATTGCGTGAACGTGTGGATTATACAATTTATAAAACAAAGTACCAGTAAGTCGGAAACATTAGACAATGTTGTAAGCATTCGTTCATATCATATAAAGAAATTATGTTTTATGTCACACAACAAATTTTCAAGTATGGAAATGCAGTGGCATGGAAGAAGCCTTCTCCTCCCTAGCACCTGATCCCACTTCTAGATTTCAGATTTGTTTTTGTCCAAATGAATGGTCTTCGTATTTGTATTTTATATCCTGTACATCTTGAAGATTAAAACTTTGATATCTGAGATTTTTTTATATTAAAGGTGAGCAGGAAAATGTTTAAAATATTCCCTGGAAAAGACTGCGTACTTTCCACGAATAAACGCACAGACTTTCTCATAATGACATCAGATGGTTCAGTGGAACCTGAACCTGCGCTTACTACAGACAGGAAACGTTGTGATCTAAAGCTAACGTCTATACCCACATGGTCAGAGAGGTACAGAGTTCAAAATAAAAACTATCATTGACAAGATATTTAATATAATTACATCTGTTACTTACCTTTGGTAGGTTGAGGTTCCTCTGAGGTTCAAGTTTGCATTCAGCAGTATGTCCTTTAACGGCATAGATAGACAAACACAACACTGTGATGTGCAATATCACACGAAACATTGCGTTACGTCTTGTTTATGATCAAGTTGTATCGTATATGTACTTCTTGGGTATTTTTATGTTGAAAGCCCATAAACAAAAACAATTTAGTGTTGCAACGCCATATATACATTAATATATCTAAATATATTGGTAAAACCGTTACGATGTCGTTAATCTTAATTCATCTTAACACGCTTCAATAAAAAAATTCGCCTCTTCTCCAATGTAATTCGAAATCTGAATTGATATAAATCACAAAAAAAACTTAATAAAATGAATAAACTAAAACTAAATATATTTCCTGTATTTTTTTCACCGAAAACGACATTTATTCGTGGCTTAAAGAACTCCAAAATTTACATTGATATGTAAAACACCGCCTTTGACATCTCTGTTAATATTCCTGCATAAATCATTTTCAAATGACTAACGATACAAGTGTAGCATTTTTCCTATTCCTTCAGATGTACCACAGTATGCCACAATCAACATTCTTAATGTATATCAATCCAGTATAAGTTCTATATAATAATACATTAGATAGCAGATAGCAAATTCATTCTTTTTATCACGTATCTCACGTGTCTACCACGATAAAGTGTCACATCCGGGTTCTATCATAAGCAATTACAGCAATACTGTCTATTTTCAAAAATAGGGATGAAAACGTAAAACGATCTTTGTCTGATTCCATCTTTACTGCAGCCCTAAGAATTTTATGCCAACAATTATCCTGTTACCCCTGTGACGATCTAATTTAGACGCGTTGTCTTTGTAAACCTGTGCCATTTTATCTATTTACCTATACATTTCATCACACGGGTGTTCCCTGTGTCAGTGCACATAATCATTATTTTTCTTCACCAAATGCATTAGACAGCTTATAGATGCACAATATATGACAAAAACAAATTGAAAAAAAAATTATAATATAGTCAAGGTAAGAGAAATGTATAAGTAAAGTAAATTGCATTTTAAGTGAAAAAAAAAACAGTTTTTCTGAGATTTAATGTCATTCACACAATTATCCATCGTTAGTTGTACAGGGCAATTGTATTGATTTATGGGCAGAGGGCATAATCAATATTTAGTTATTGTTGTACAAGTAACTTGTATCGGTTTATAGACATAGGACATAGTCGATGAAAATCTATCTAGTTCTGTACATATTTTGACGATTGGGATTGATCTTTTAACTGTTGAAATATTTTTTACAAAATTATGAATCGGCTCTTTCGAAATCCGGGGCAGCGTGTTAACCACATTTCCACATAAATAACATACAATAATTGTAACGTAAGTATCAAAGAAAGTTAAAAGTGTACAATAATTTACATTCATATCTATCATTTGTCGTCAAGCAAACTTAGCTTTACGACATTTTAAAGTTTAATGGATAAGTATCATTGAATAATCTAAACACCATGTCTATTTGAATACGGCAAATGATAACTACGGTCTCAATACGTAGAACAATTGTCAATCCTAGACGGATTGCGGCCAGGGGTCCGGAAGGAGTCAGCGTCCGCTGTTGCCATTCAAAACTCGTCGTAAATGTCCAGTGGAAACCTCTAGAGTTCGGGGTAAAGATAAATGTTTCTGAGATTTGTGAATTTTGTCAGAACAATTCCAAGGTTACAAAACTGTTTCACTAAAGTATGACCAAGCTTCTTGTTGCCTTATTGTACCGCCATTTCGCCAACCATTTTGTTTTCTATAATCACAGTAAGCGACCATGTTGCGGTGTAAATTGCGAGGGTGTCTAACATTTATTGTAAACCGGAAATCGAATTCGAAAATAAAGCAATAACATAAAACTAATTTGGACAGGGAACCACATAGAGCATCGATATCGACGTCATTACACTGTGACGTTGAGTTCAAAATAGACGTCAGAAGTTTACACATGCAACTTAAAAGTTTAATTCCTCTGTAGTCTTTTGGGTCTGAAATATTATCCGCGTGGTGAACAGGATGCAATTAGCTTGCACATACATTTTAAAGACTAAATGTCTGTATAGAGTTTCGGATCTCCAGCATTACCCTTCCTATGAACAGGGGCAATCACTGCATTACAAAAATAGCATTTGATATTTTATGAAAGAATGGCAACAACATATTTACATAAAATTATTCTTTAAAATATTCATTAAGTAAACCATCGTTTTCTTGCGCATCAAATCGTTTATCGCTCTTTGAAGTCATTTGTTATTTTATTTGTTATCTCATTTTTTATTAAATTCATAAAAATAACATCAGCTTGGCCTGACGATGACTATAAAATTGCTGAGACATTTTGTTCGTTGATATATCAGAATTTACATTTTCCGTTGTTTATTACTAGAGTTTTTAAGAATGTGAATCTTTATAATATTAGAATTCCCTTTTTCCGTTATTTATTTTTCGTTGCTAGAGAGTCTTTTAGATTCTGTTTCGTTATAATTTAATGTTATCTCAATGATCAAAGAAATGTTCTCTTTTACACCTTGCCCTAAGTCTTCTTGTACTTAATTCCATGATCAATCAGAACAGTGGCAAAACAGAACTTTATTTACATACATTAAAATAAATAAATGAATTTTTATTACTGTAATACATCTTTTTTACAATTTTCGTTAAACCAAACATTGTATCAAAAGCACACCTGACCTGTTTTGTTTATGACGAAATATCACTGTTCGTGTTTGGTGAAAATCGTCACAAATATGGAATTTGACACAAGTTTAGACATCTGACTACGTAGACATATCATTCACAGTAATACACTTGTCTAAATGATAGAAATTGTTTTTAATGAGACTAGAACTCCATGGTATAACCAGTGTTTCAGTATTTAGTGGGGCATGATCTCAATACATGTTGAATCCACCAGCAATTAATTTCCCAATATAGTAAAAAAAAGTCAGGAGTAACTAATTCATAATAAAAAAAACACCACTTATATTAGATCTTCACGGGTAAGAAGATTCCATATAGGTTATCAAAAAATGAGTTTAAATTATCTAATATAGTGTGATGTCAAATATTACGATCAGTAGAATATCTTATCTTTCTTAATCTACTGTTTTAAAAGTCACGTTTGAGTATGATTCTCGCTTTTTCGGTATACTTTGGCTATTTGACTTTCAAGTTCAAATATACATCACAATTGTAATATATAAATTACGGAGACATATAAACCTGAAATTGATTAATGTATCTCCTAGACCAGATGATAGTTGGACTTACATTTAACAAAGCCAAATTAATATGTCAAAGAAACCCTTTTAAAATCTATATGTATAGGTTATGAATATCATCAACCCTCCTTGCTTATAGTTTTTACGATACCTTTCCAATTAACATATAAAACCTATTATATGAAAATCAGTTTCATTCCAACACTCCGATAATATTACAATATCATATGAAATTAAGTTTGTTTGTTTGTTTATTGTTGTTTAACGTCCCACTCAAGAATGAAATTAAGAGAAGGGGTCAAGGTTCACATTTTCTCTTATGTGCATAACCGGACAGGTCGGCTAGTATCGGGTGTCAATTAGGTTCCCATAGGTATTGATGAAAAACCTGGTTTCCCAAAGACTACTTTATAATGTCAGTAGATATACTTCCATCGTTTCATGTCTACGGCAGAGTATTTGTATTAAGAATCGAAGTGGTGCTGTACACGTTGATTTCATATGAGCAGGTTTTATACAAGAGTTATCTCCCGTTCATAGTGTAACTACGACTCGGGATACTTTAATACTGGTAATAAATGCAGGAATGTATAAATGTGTTATCAAAATGATCTAAATCTTTGTCAATAACGTGCAGGAAGTGTCAACATTGTATCCGTAATACAAATCATGTAACAGCATGCAGAAGATGACATGGCTGATTTCTCTTGACCTCCGTACCTTGTGTTAGAACAATACGGGCTGTCTTCAGCGCAAAATTTACATACACATTTTATGTAATATCTTATCTGATATATATCCAAACGAGATAACCTGATAATTAAAAGAACAAATACATATGTATTGTTGCAATAAAGTTGCCAAACGTAGCTCGTTGTTTCCGTTCGTTTAAATCCGCCATACTCTGTCCATTATTAATCAACATACGGTTAATTTTACGAAAATTACCAATTGTCAAGGAAGCACGTGGAGAGACTTGTGCATCTCTTATCCTTAACGATATAAGTACTATGTTCAAATGAAGCCGTAAAGAAATGTTTCGACAATGGCGTATACACTGCGTAAGTGACTATAGGTTTACAGAAGATATCTAGGACGATATCTACAGTGTAAATGATGGTAGCGCTATTATCTTAAGATTGGTTGTAAAGATGATATCTAGAATCTCAATACTGTGAATGCGGCGACAGTATTTGAGGATGGATTTTTTAGATGAATGTTGTACAAGTGACGCCATTATCTTGGGATAGGTTGTATATTAGATATCTAAAATGATATAAGCGCTGTCAGTAACCTCCTTATATCGGATAATATTGCATAGCAATACCAGTACTGCAGACGTGACGTCATTATCAGGCGATAGGTTGTATACAAGATGTTTTGAATGTCAAAAATACCATTTTGTGTTTTTTATTCTCTGTGTAAATGACGCCATTATCTTGGGAAACGTATTATAGGTTCCGGAACGACATATATATTGTGCATATGTAAGTAACGCCATAATATTGGGATATTTTGTAATGACACCTAAGATGTCAATACTGTGAACATGAAGATTGTGTGTGTGTGTGCGTGCGTGCGTGCGTGTGTGTGTTTGTGTGTTTTCTTTTTTTCTTCTTTTTGTTCGTGTGTATTTATATCATGCGCATGTGCGCTTGGAGAAACTAATAACTAAACCCTATTAATCGAAGAGGTTCACTTTCATAAGTTGTTGGGTAATGAGCTCTGTTTATCTTATAAGTATTCGGTTATAGTTCTCGGTATGTAAGCGCTGTTTATCTTACAGGTACACGTTCATTGTTTGTCAGTATGTAAGCTTTGTTTACCTTACAGATTCCCGTCCATTGTTTGTCAGTATGTAAGCGCTGTTATCTTACAGGTACCCGTTCATTGTCTGTCAGTATGTAAGCGCTGTTATCTTACAGGTACCCGTTCATGGTCTGTCAGTATGTAAGGGCTGTTATCTTACAGGTACCCGTCCATGGTCTGTCAGTATGTAAGCGCTGTTATCTTACAGGTACCCGTTCATAATTTGTCAGTATGTAAGCGCTGTTATCTTACAGGTACCCGTTCATAATTTGTCAGTATGTAAGCGCTGTTATCTTACAGGTGCCCGTTCATGGTCTGTCAGTTTGTCAGCGCTGATATTTTACAGGTACCCGTTCACAGTTTGTCAGTTTGTAAGCTCTGTTTATCTTACAGGTACCCGTTCATACTTTGTCTGTATGTAAGCTCTGTTTATCTTACAGGTGCCCGTTCATACTTTGTCAGTTTGTAAGCTCTGTTTACCTTACAGAGATCCGTTCATAGTTTGACATTGTGTAAGCGCTGTTATCTTACAGGTACCCGTTCATAATTTGTCAGTATGTAAGCGCTGTTATCTTACAGGTACCTGTTCATGGTCTGTCAGTTTGGCAGCGCTGATATTTTACAGGTACCCGTTCACGGTTTGTCAGTTTGTAAGCTCTGCTTATCTTACAGGTACCCGTTAATACGTTGTCAGTATGTAAGCTCTGTTTACCTTACAGGTGCCCGTTCATACTTTGTCAGTATGTAAGCTCTGTTTACCTTACAGAGATCCGTTCATAGTTTGACATTGTGTAAGCCCTGTTTATCTTACAGGCAGCCTACCCGTTCATAGTTTGGCATTGTGTAAGCTCTGATTATCTTACAAGTAGCTTATCTGTTCATAATTTGTGAGTGTGTTAACCCTGTTAACTTACAGGTACCCGTTCATAGTTTTTCACTTTGTAAACTCCATTATCTTACAGGTATCTTTTCACAGTTTGTCAGTTTTTAAACTCTGTTATATTACATGTACACGTTCATACTTTGTTAGTTCGTAAGTTTTGGTTTCTTTGGGGTACCCGTTCGTAGATTTTCAGTTTCTTGTCCATGTTTATATGACAGGCACCCGTTAATTGTTTGTCAGTGTGTAAGCTTTGTTTATTTTACAGGTGCCTTTTTTCTTGTTTGTCACTTCAGGTACCTATTCATTGTTTGTCACTACATGTATACGTATCATAAAGATATCTGTTCATATTTGTCAGTATGTATGCTCTGCTTATCTTACAGGTACCCGTTCACATTTGGTCAGTTTGATTACCTAACAAGTTCCCGTTCATAATTCATCAATTAGTAAGTTCTGTTATCTTACAGGTATCCGTTCATAATTTGTCAGTTAGTAAGTTCTGTTATCTTACAGGTACCCGTTCATAATTTGTCAGTTTGTAAGTTCTGTTATCTTACAGGTACCCGTTCATAATTTGTCAGTTTGTAAGTTCTGTTATCTTACAGGTACCCGTTCATAATTTGTCAGTTTGTAAGTTATGTTATCTTACAGGTACCCGTTCATAATTTGTCAGTTAGTAAGTTCTGTTATCTTACAGGTACCCGTTCATAATTTGTCAGTTTGTAAGTCCTGTAATCTTACATGTACCCGTTCATATCAAGTTGGTTTTTAAGCTGTTTATATTACAGGTACTCTTTAATAGTTAGGTTGTAGGTATTCAGTTCAACTTTTTATTTCGTCGTTTATTGCGCTTCTAAATTTTTGGATTTGAGTAATTAGGTAACATATTATTATTTTTCATCATTCACATATACATTTTTTCGTCACACTTATGATTTTCATGTAAAAATAAATAAATACGTTGAGTAGGGTACTCAAAAGTTTAGTACGTACTCTAGTTATTTTTTAATATTTCTGAAGTTTTCTCCAATTTAGTATTAATTTTTATCATTATTTACAACTATATGTTGTTAATATACAAACATGTTCAGTTCCAGAATTAATTTTGCGTGTTATTACCTTAAAATCATGAAAAGATAGTTGAGCTTGAGTACTGAGTAAATTTGGTGAATTTCATAATTGTAAGGTAAAACACGCAAAATATATTCTATAACTGGACTTGTTTTTATATTGACGGCATACAATTAATTGTAAATGATGATCAAAATTATTGCTAATTTGAAGAAAACCTCAGAAGTACTAAAACATTGTTTGAGTACGTACTCAACATATTTATTCATTTTTACAGGAACGTCAAGTGTGACGCAAAATATTATAAATGAATTACGAAAAACAATATGTTTGTTTAAACCCAAAAGGTTTACAAACATTTATATCCTCAAAATAATAAGATAAAAGTTGAGTATTGAGTAAATTTGGTGACTTCCGACCCTGTTGAGAAGAATATGTTGTGAAGTTATAGGGATTTTATTTTATTTAATAACATTGCCTTGTTACGTAAATTATGTGAATTAATTAGAGTAATCCTCTCCGAAATAAGTATCACTGATTTGTAATTATAATCTACATTGTAAATTAACACTACAGATATTGAAAATTCGTTTATTCTTCTCAATACCATTGTATTTTCTGGTAAAAGAGAAGAAAAAATATTGAAATGTTAATCTTGAAAAGTCCCTGACAATAGAAGTGCATAAACTGCTATTCGCTTATATCAGGCCATTCCAAGTTTGGATTTTTTTTGTGATAAGCGTCCACCCTAAAATTCTAAACCTTTCTTTCTATCAGAAAAAGCCACAAAAGGACAGAAAAAAATGCATTTTTTACGAAAACAAATGCAATGCAATGCATATTTGACCCTTTCAACCCTGAATATATTCCATATATTCCCTTAAATGATTGCGTTTTTAATTTCTCGGTACCAATCCGTCCGCGAAAACTAACCAGATAAAAAGTTGGAATGACCTTAGTTCAAACAAACTAATAACCATTATGGTTATGATCTAACCCCACCCCACCCCTCCATTGATAATAACCACTTAAGAATTTTGAGTCATTGGCTATATATCCCTGAGTAACGCTATTGGTCTCTCGTACAATTAGTCATGCACTTAATTTTTGCCGTGAAAGAAAGATAAAACATCATATGATACATACACAATAATTCAATGGTGGATTTAGTTCACTTCTAATATTTTAATTCCTTCTAGTAGATTCATACATCAATTTGTTTATTTATTTATTTTTTAATTATATTTTCTGTTTTCTCTATACTACTAACGGTTTCGAGTCTTGAATGGTCATTGTTGTTTTCCTTAAATACAAATAAACTGCCCCGGCTAATTATGTAATTTTGTAGTCTTTTTTATACTTTATTATAAATTAAAAGAAATTAGGAGAAATCTTTAAAAAAAAAATGAAAATGAATTACTCAGTCTGTCAACTCCAGATACCACGTAGATTATCAAATTATAGTCGTTTGCACTGATTTACTCAAACCATTAATTTCATGATTGGGTCGCTTTCTGTGGATCTGCGCTTTATAATCTCATGTCATTCACACTTTACACCCCCTACTTAATAACCAATAAACAACAAGGGCTTCCGAGAGTTAAACACATACGATAATCAATGCTTTCTTATTTTTGTTATAATTGTAATATCTGAAATGAAAAGGGCTTCCGATGTTTGATTTTCCTTTTCTTTCCACAGTCTGCATTCAATCGAAGCGCTTCAACTTTGGTCATTTAAATATATACAACCAATCATTTCGTTCTTCCACGGCGGAGAAAAGGAATAAAAGAGAAACCTATTTTCTTGTTGATAACAAATTTGTATCTAAAGAGAAACGCGTAAATGAAAAATAATCCGATTCCTTCGTATTATCTGCACTGTGTTAATCAAAGAATTTGTCATGTTTCTGTGAAAGGGGAAATACAATTTGCTACACATAATATTTAACTTTCGCTAAAAGTACTGGTCGTGTTGACTGAGAGATTTGTTAGCTGTAACGTGTCGATGAGGATTTTTACACTCGAAGTATTTGTTTTTCGCCTTTTATCTCCCCCAAGTCTCCAAAAATTGACGGTAGAGTTTTAGAGGTGTGAAGATTATGTACTACACACTCCATGATATTTATTATGCACTCAAGTCCGCAATTGATATAAATTAACCTCCGTTGATACGCTTGTTTGAAATATTTTATTATGGCAAATTGACAAGACGATTTTTTCAATTAAACTTTTGCTTGCTGCACGTGTTCAAGAAGATATTGGATCTATTTTACTCCACCGGTTATTAAATGGGGATTTTATTAGCAGCTGTTTTACTCAATGTGATACTTTTCGGAGTTGGAGTTTCAAACAGAAGGAATTACTTTTCCGCTCTCATACCGACAAGTAACTGGCGGGAGCAACAATCAGAACCAGGTAAGGTTTTCATCATTTATTTTTGAATTGTCTGTGTATTTTCAGGTAATTTCATTTTTCTGGACACGATGATGAGAATTTATCAAAAACGAAAAGATAGACAAATTTGACATCAGTACGAAATGAAAATATTAAATCGATAACGAATATTGATAGTAAAAATTAACAGTGATATGTTACTGTTAAGATTTATATATTAGTGGTAATAATAATAATAATAATAATAATAATAATAATAATACTAATACTAATAATAATAATAAAAATAATAATGATAATAATAATAATAATAATAATAATAATAATAATAATAATAATAATAATAATAATGATAACAATTATTATTATTTAAATAAATGTAAGCAATTCCTACTTTTATTCGCGATAGTATATTCAGTGCCTTTCAAGCAATGCCAATGAAACTAAATCACTGACAGAAATGTTAAAATATTAACTCTTCGCCTTCTGATTTTTTTCTCTATTGAATTAGCTATTATTAAGTTTTATTAATATTATCTTTTCCTCCTGTTATGATGCGAATCGATCAGCGAGCTCCTAAAACTCACTAAAGCGGCATGTTTTCAATTTCAATTAATGTTTCTTCCTTATGCCAAATGACACATCACACATGAAAATACATGTATGTATATATAAAATTTGAAATGATGACAAGGTGAACAACTAAACAATTGGTGACTGTAAAATCCATGAGAGTAAAAAGAGTAGATCTATCACAAATGTATATATATATATTTATTCTCTGGATGTGGATGTGTGAGTATTTGTGTATGTGTACGGGTTTTTTCATGTTACTTTAATCGTTTTGTACTGACAAAGGGACAGGCGTCCCGAAAAAAGGACTTTTATTCTGTCCGTGTCGTTTAGTCATTTTAGTGCTGAATATATTCTTTTCTTGACTTGAATCTATCGCTTAGATCCGACGCCCTAGGATATTTAGTGTTGCTGGTTTAAGTACTTAATATATATATATATATATATATATATATATATATATATATATATATATATATATATATATATATATATATATATATATATATATATATATATATATATATATGCAATTACTATTGAAAAGAAATGGAAAACCTCTCAAGAGATTCCGTAAATCAGTACTCGCAAAATAGTGTATGATGGCGGTATGATTTTGTTGTGATATGTTGTTCACAGGCAGTATAGAAGTAAATTCTCCCATATTTTGGAAACTGGTAATTTTGTCCGTAACGTGGCCAGCCTTTGCTGAGGTAGGAAATTATATTAGAACACAAATCTAGCGATATCGATGACAACACACAACATTTTTAAATTTGAAATAAAAATAAAAAATCAAACTTATTTAGGATGGCAAATACAAAAAGAAAAGATTATCCAAAACATTAGGAATGAAACATTCTCTCCCACCCTAGAAGATAAAAAAGGGATTTGACATCAAAATATATAAAAATGAGTAGGGACATATGTTTTACAAACATTCTTAAGTCTGTTTATCGACAGAGGGTCAACAAGAAGTGCAAACTAACGTATGTTTACTCGTGTACTTTGAGAAGTGATAAGTCTATGTGTTTAATACCATATTGATGCGTGCTATATAACATTTCTTTGTACAGAGTATGTACTTTGTTTTGGTCTCCACACGTGCTATCGATGGCTGAGCTTTAATCTGGATTGCATTTCTAACTAACTCATTAATTTTGTCTGTTACATCGGATACTTTTTTTATGCTGCTGATACGTTTGTTATTAACGGTAAAACATGTAACATGAAAAGTGAATCAATCTTTAGCATATGCTTTTAAATCACTGAAGAAAAAATGAATAGATAAAATGAAAGAATTAACATATAATTAAGATATGTGTGAAATCAGATATTCAAATTATGATAAAAATAATTATATTTACAAAGATAAATGAATCATTTAATAAGTAGATACATCAATAAATACATATTTATCGTAATAAGGATTTTTTTTTTAGATTTTTGCGCGTATCGACCCTACAACAGATTAAAATGTTTTATACGATATAAACTAATTCATTTTAATTTAATTTTCTAGTGCCGACATTGATGCACTATACTTATCTACTTTCCAAGAAATTTAGATATAAGTCAATGTTGTATTTTGATCATTTTATTTTTTGTATTTCTGAAGAAAATAAGTTCAATGTGATACTTGAAAGAGATTGAGTCTGGTAGAAATGTCAGCGCCTAAAAATATATTTTGAAAATTGGTTTCTGGATATTGAAAATAAGCTATATTTTAAGTATCCCAAAATGGCATCTAATTAGCACTGTAAAATTAAACTGACTGAAAATCATTTCATGATTAATTGTGATGATTGACTACCGTGTTTATGAATCATGAGATCGTGAAACTGAAATAAACAAAACGTTTGTGAGACGATGTGTGCCCACAGGTTAACACGAGCGCACTTTAGTGACTCGTTTATTAACATATTTTGTTTTCATTCACAAACTCTCTAGATATTCATTTTAATTAACATACTCAAGTTTTTTTTTTACCGACCTAATGCCGATCTCAGCCATTTATTTCTTTTATTTAGTTTTGGACACTCATCGAGGTGATTCAGTATTGTCTTTTTTCAAAAATTGAAAATCAATACATTCCATTCTCTTTAATTATGCAAAACATAATGAAACTTATTTGTCTGGTTCCAAAAAGTATGGAAAGTTTTTGTTGTAGATAACCCAAAATATACAAATCTAACCAACATGACTCAGTTCCTAAATTTGGGGTGGGTAGGGGTTAAGATGATAAATAAAAAGAGATAAGAGGAAGCCGAACAAAAACATTACCAAAGATTGGAAATATATATAAAAACTCTATCATGGATTTCATAAAATAATGTTACCATTTATTTGCTATAATGAAACATTTCTACATTCAGTGAAAATGTCACTTATTTTATTTTATTTTTTAGAATTTACATCCTCAGTTAAGACGCAAAAGTTATGAAAGAACAGTACCATATTAAGACGCAAAAGTTATAAAAGAACAGTAATATTTTAGACGCAAAAGTTATAAAAGAACAGTAATATTTTAGACGCAAACGTTATAAAAGAACAGTAAAATATCTAGCCGCAAAAGTTATAAAAGAACAGTACCATATTAAGACGCAAAAGTTATAAAAGAACAGTAAAATTTTTAGACGCAAACGTTATAAAAGAACAGTAACATATTTAGACGCAAAAGTTATAAAAAAACAGTACCATATTAAGACGCAAAAGTTATAAAAGAACAGTAAAATTTTTAGACGCAAACGTTATAAAAGAACAGTAACATATTTAGACGCAAAAGTTATAAAAGAACAGTACCATATTAAGACGCAAAAGTTATAAAAGAACAGTACCACATGCGCCGCGTTGTGAGGTCCCTATACTTATGAAGTTATGCAAAAAGTTCAATAATTATTGGTGTTTTATCATAGGAAACTGCACCATGTGTATCGATTATGAAATAAAATGTTTGTTTCATTATTAATCGATAAAACTTAGAACCAGAGCGGAAGTTTTTATCAGTTGCATTTTAAATGATATATGAATACTTTAATGAATGTGATTTGGGGATTTTCAATCGGGGTAAAACTCCTTTAAAAAAACAACAAAACAAAAAACAAAAACAAACAAACAAACAAAAAACCTGGCTAGCCCATGCTATGATTAGGCCGAAATTTCTGCACAGATTTTAAGCGATTTTTTTTGTTGGTAAGTGCATATTCATTGTTATCTTAAAGTTAATCAATCAACGATCGTCCTTAGATTTTCTTATGTTCAAAACGGAGACAGGCGACGTGAATACAAAAAACGATAGGTACCTAGAATAAGCGTCTCATAGATATGGAATTATGTCATGTCATAATTTATGGAGGATGGATTTATAAAATCTAAAAGATCAAGTAATCATATCAACAAATATCAGACGTAAGCGATGAGAAATAGATGGTTGAAACGATCGCTAAACTGCTGTCACAGTCTCTTGGTACGAAGAAAGTATATGGGAGGATTTCTGCCTCTAATTTTACCAACAACAACAACAACAAAAATCGCTTAAAATCGGGGCAAACAATTCGGCCTATGCTATGATATGCTACAGACATCTGAAACCACTCGCATTGACGCTGTCGCCTTAGACTGTGTGTTCGTCTCGCGAGCAGATCGTCCCGGGTCCATACCTGATAGTATCTGCTTACCTACGACTTCAGTATTCAAAAGGATGAAAGTTTTCCATGGACAAAACAAAGAAAGCGTGACATGACATTTGGACGCGACTTTAAACTGTGATATTGACATCACAACAAAATTGTCCACGTTTGCATCGGTATTTAAGTTATTAGCATTTGTAATTAAATTTACGTGACACTTCAGTTCACAGTTAACCCATAGCTAATGACGTCATTATATAAGTGAAAAAAATGTTGAGAGGACATTAAACAAAAAAATACAGAAATTGCCTGAAAATAGCCTTTTATCGTAATTATTTTAGTCTTTTAAATATCAAATAAACATGAACTGTATAAATCCATCCTTATATTCATGTTGGTATATCGTCCTAGTGAGAGTCTGGGTGGTGTAGATTAAGAAGATAATGATGGTGATTGGCATGTTTTAGTTTTTGAATTCACTTGGTGGGTAATAAATACAAACTATTCCACCATCTTATAAACCATTTCTCTTTTTCTACATCCCCTGCCTTTATCGTTTCCTTTTTTTCTACAAGCAATACGCATAGTTCTATATTGTACGGGTGTTTAGCCATATTATCACGTCTTACCTACACTTATTGTGTACTGTATTAATACAGAATGGGTAGGCCTAGGAAACTGTAAGAACTTGGACCCAATCCATTTGATTATTTTCAGTATGGATTTGAATTTTAAATGGTGTTTTACGCCACACTCAACAATTTTTCAGCTATAATAGGGAAATTTCGAGTTAGCCCGGATTACCGTTATAATCCTGCTTTTATAACCGCCAGTTGCATGATTCTAGAGAAATTTGTTCTATAGATAGCCCCGATACCCCAGTTGGAAAAAACGTCCTGCAAATGTTCGGAAGGTCCTGGGTTCGATTCCCGGTGTGTCCGCAAATTTTTCTCTGCCTGATACATTCAGTAATTTGGCGTTCAATGAAATAACCCAGTGTGGTATGTTTTAAGAATAAATTTAATGTGCTAAAAAGTAAAAATATTTCCATTGAATTTACATACGTCGCGAAGGTAAATATGAAAACCGAAGGAACATATGAGGAACAAAATCGAGGAGGCGCATATAAATGCAGGATCATAGCGATAATCCGGGCTAACTCGAAATTTCCCTATTATGATGGCGTTTGGTTTTTAATGGTGGGGATTGAACCCGGGAAGAGACCATCGGCCTCCTGCAAGTAAACTGCTAAACATTCTCACAAAAATCAGCTTACTATAGGTTCCAGCTGGACTCGAACCAGCGCTGACAGGAAGTGAGAGAATTCATGATATAAAGTGCGATGCTCGAACCACTTGGCCACGGTGGCCCCGATTATTTTCAATACAAAATGATTAAATCAAACAAACCTGGTAAATTCAAAGATTTAAAAATATTACCGTGACGACGATATCAATGAGAGCGATTACAAAAGCGACGATTATGATCCCGATGATGATAATCGCCTTAATCATCGCGATCTACATCTGAAAATACCAATATGAGAGGAACCACATGAAAAAAAAGAAACTTGAGGTATCATGTTCGCACTTTTTGGTAAAGGTTTAAATAAAAAACAAGGAACTTGATAGAAGTATAGAGTTTCTACTTCATTCCATATTTTTTTCCTTTAATTCACAATCGGCAGTTGGCCAAAAAATGCATTTCGTGATTTATCGCAAGTTTGAAAAAAAGAGAAATGATTGTTTATTTTTGCAATATGTTACTTAATTGAATGAAACGAACAAAATGAATGAAATTAGTTAAATTACAAACTAATCTGAAGTATTTATTTATAGAATAAGGGGAATGTTGTCAGTGATTATTGAAATTTAATTTCTACATCTTTAAATGTTTGTGAAACGGAATGTAAAATTACCCTGTAATTTGTCCAATGAAATTTATTTATTTATCCATTTAATTATTTGACTTTAAAGCTGACCATTGATTTTCCAAAAATATGTCATTTTTATTTCTTATCTTTTAGAATCGGTACCGGTAATTAATTGCACAAATTAAGACGGGTAAAATAGAATGCCAAACTGCCTGTAGTCCGAACGTAACATAAAAATATCGTTATCAACCATTTGCAAGATGCGTCAAATATTCTTCCAGCAATAAAAATCTCAATAAGAATTTCTGAACTTCATGAATATATTTACCATGTTAAAATGATAGACGGAAAGGCGGAGAGAAAAAGGATAGAGGGCAAGCAGAAGTATCTCTTAATGAAACACGTACGCTTACGCAATTTATATTCACTTCGTTCTCATTACCTGAACATTATTTACACGTGCAGCTCGTTACTCGCACGTGACTATTTAGATTTTCCTTTTTATTCCTGTATTAAAAAGTAAATAAAATAGTAACTGAAGTCGAACATGAATTTTCATTTTCAAACGTTACGTATGGCAGCCGTTAAATATGTGAAAATGAAACTTTGATGTTTTCGCTCGACCACTTTAATTGCTCGAGTACACACAGGTTTAACAAATAATAAAGATTTATACCGATAGGTGGCAGTTTTAGATCTTCTTTATATACAGAAATAGGATAGTTTAACGAAACATTTTATTATTATTACTTACAAAATAATAATTATAATAATAATAATAATAATAATAATAATAATAATAATAATAATAATAATAAAAAAATAATAATAATAATAATAATCAATAGTCAATAATCATTTATTATTCAGTGTTGTTAGAATTGCAGGCCGGATATTAAATTTAAAATATTGAGAAGATTCGATTTTAGTAAACTTTTGGTGTATTGTCTTAATTTTTCGCAACCATTTTTATCTCGGTATTCAGAAAATCATTTTTTTTACAATAATTAAATTCAATCTTTTAGTGAGATTTGTCCAGTTTGCACTTTATGTCTGAAAACACACTATTGCAATTTCATTTGAGTTGATTTTAACTTTTAATTGATACTTAGGTATACAATGTTCGGATGTATTTAAATTGTTACTTGTGTAATTCGAATGAGTGTGATATGTGTAAACATTTGCATTCAACACGTATATATTACATTCTTTTGTTAACCACGTTCGGTTCCGGTTTGTTTATCGCCAATCGTTTGTGTTAAGGCCGTTTACAAATTCATTTTGCGAAATGTTAACATATCGACGAAATAATACCTACAGCACACTTCTTTGCTTGCTGAAATAATGGCCGAACTTACCAGTCAGTCCATTTTATCTTGAGACATTTGGACTTTATCAGTCGGAATGAATGACTTTGGTTGTTCCTTAGGGATCCAGTAATGTTACATTAAATCGGAGCAAATACAATATAACAAGATGCGGCGACATGAACGTATATACTCAAAATCAACTTATAAATTGTTATTGTATCTTTATAGCTATACATTAAACTCCTTGTTCTGATTTACAAAAACGCCTAAATCTGTTTCACGTAGAAAAAAAAAACATTTAGGCATTTACGATTTCCCTTAAAACGAAAAATATACCGAGTAATTTTCTCGTTAAATTGGTTGAGTATATCTATTAAGCAATATGAGTACTTTATACTGAGTATATAGACATTACGTCAGATGAGCATATAGACATTACGTCAAATGAGTATATAGACATTTCATCAGATAAGTATATAGACATTTCATCAGATAAGTATATAGACATTTCATCAGATAAGTATATAGACAATTCATCAGATACGTATATAGACATTTCATCAGATAAGTATATAGACAATTCATCAGATACGTATATAGACATTTCGTCAGATGATTATATAGACATTACGTCAAATGAGTATATAGATATTTCATCAGATAAGTATATAGACATTTCATCAGATGAGTATATAGACATTTCATCAGATAAGTATATAGACAATTCATCAGATACGTATATAGACATTTCATCAGATAAGTATATAGACAATTCATCAGATACGTATATAGACATTTCGTCAGATGATTATATAGACATTACGTCAGATGAGTATATAGACATTACGTCAAATGAGTATATAGACATTACGTCAGATGATTATATAGACATTACGTCAGATGAGTATATAGACATTACGTCAGATAAGTATATAGTTATTTGGACAGATGGGTATTATATAGAAATTACATCAACTGAGTATGTTAGTATATTGATATTTCGTCAGATGAGAATATATATATATATATATATATATATATATATATAGATATATATATATATATATATATATATATATATATATATATACGTTACGTCAGATGAACATCATATATATTTCAATTATTATTATATTGGTGAATATAAACGTTAAAATTCATTATTCCATACCAAATATTTTATTTTTTTAATAGACAATAAAATTCTTCTCTGTATACATTTCCCCTGAAACGAAAAAAAAAAAAATCAAATACTAATGATATGTATGTCTTTTATATTAAATCCAGGTATACCTAAATCACTATAACAAGATTTTAATTCGTTGATTACTCTAATTTTACAGGATGTTGGTTAGGGGAGGAGTTCCACAAACTCGGTACCAAGTTTAACCCTGTGTTAGAACCCCATGGTCGTATGTTTTGTGTAATATGCCAGTGCATTCCGGTAAGTTCAAGATAAATTTTCATTCTGACTTCTGTAAATCTATTTCTATGTGATATAAAAGAGACGCGTTCGGAGTATTGCCATTGGTAACCTTTGGTAAAATGCATAGGCGTCGGAAGCAAAGTGAAAGTGTAGGGGGGCTAAAACAACTTAAAAAAAACACACACACACACACGCCAGAAACGTCTGGGGGGCTAAGCCCCAATTTTCAACACATATGTCTATCTTTGCAAAAAAGCCCCCCCTCGGTTCCGACGCCTATGAAATGTGTTTCCTTTAGTATAGTAAAATGCATATAACATATCGGATGGAGTCTTATGAACCTTTTCTTGACCTGGGCGAGTTTAAATTTTAGGAAAAAAGCATAATATGAAAATTACACTCTAGTAACCATACCTACTTGCTACTAAACAGAATATCCAGTGAGGAATAAAACGTATTTCCCATGAACTTGTCATAACTGAAAATTGAATAGAATCATCCGTATGAAAATAAAAAGGTTACTCCGCCCCGCCATCTTATGTGAATCGGACAATACCCCGATAATACCAATGTTGACAAATTGAACTTACCAGTGATCAACTTTTCTGCAGGCAGACTGGAACTCGGTTAGTGATGGCAACATTTTATAACGTCAATCAAAATGGCTAACGCAAGTATATCTGCAATCACTTGACAATAAAGGTGGTCTGTAGTAAAAATGTACCGTACAGCACAAAGGGAAAATGTGTTCATCACACAGTTTAAAGGTGTTTATTTTAGAATCACAGTCGAATATGATTTCAAATGGTATCTATAGTTTATTGAAGGTACATTGGCTTGCCTTTGGTACAAATAAAAGATTGCCTTCCATTGTCCAATAATATTCGTTCAAAGTAGTGTCATCAAAAGGTACAAATGGTAACTAATTTTACCAAATGTGAATACACAATTTTACCATTTGAAGTACCCTGAACGCACCCAGTGCGTACATTTAGAGTATCGCCATCGATAACCTTGAGTAAAATGTGTTACTATTGATACAATGGTGGTAACAATGTTGACCAATAAAACTTAACATTGGCAAATATTTCTTTAAATATAGAAAAATCCATATAACCTGGCGAGTGGAGTCTTGTGAACCCTTTCTTGACCTGGGCGAGTTTAGATTTTAGGTAATAAAGCACAATTACACTGACGAGAGTAATCGCCCCTACTTGCCACCATACATAAGAGAGTAATCAGTGAGGAATAAAACGTGTTTCCCGTGCAGCTTGTCACAACCGAAAAGTGAGTAGAATCATCCGTATAATAATCAAAAGGTAACCCCGCCCCGCCATCTTGTGTGACTCGGACATAAGACTAGAGCTGTGTTAGTGATTCATAACTTGTTATG
Organism: Atrina japonica; assembly: GCA_030159075.1. Lineage (NCBI taxonomy): Eukaryota > Metazoa > Mollusca > Bivalvia > Pterioida > Pinnidae > Atrina > Atrina japonica. Next base: position 20,443 of record BROG01000867.1, read on the forward strand.
ACGTCATTGGAACTGATGGCAAACTGATTACTTGTCAGCAAAAGGTTATCTGTATCTGTGAAGACTTTAAAATTGATTGAACCAGAAAGGGTAAATGTATGCATCCACAACATTTAAAGGATGTCTTTAACAGTTTTCACCATCGGTTATGGTTCCCGCAGATACCACTGACACATTGTTTAACCAATGGTAAACTGGTTCAGTATTGGTACAAATGGAAGAATTTCTACCACTATCAAAACAAAATCTGTTCAGATTACAGTGTTATCAAATGCTTTCAAGGTATAACATTTTATTTTCTATTTTTTCGTATTTAACAACATGGGGAATATACAGAGTTACAATAATTGAAGTTGCAACATTATATTAACATTGTTACTCATCCAACTCCTGAAAAATAATGGACTTGTCTGTAAATTAATGAAAGGTGTCTTTAGGGGTCAATGATTTAAATATATTTGTAAACAACAACAGAACGTCACTACTGTAACTGGGTTTTTCCCGACCTTTCGAAATACCCAGACTATTATTAAATCAATATTAGTTGTAAATGTTTTCCAAGTGTTAAGATACGCACGCAAATGTCCTTCTTGCTTACTTTATTCACTTGCTTTGCCAAAATACTATAAACTTCATTTTTGTACAATTCATTTTGGTAGCAATTTATTGCTAGAGTTAATTGTGTGCAGTATTTATCTTTTCAAATTCTATGTTTTTTATTGTTCTGTATTGTGTGATATTGATTGGAAGATACAGTATATTCATATTAAATCACCGTTAAATTAAGATTGTGTGCAATTTGCATTGATACAAAGCAAAACTATTATTTCATTTACATAAACGCGTGTCTTTTGTGACCTTTGGAATTAGACTTTATGAATGGATTAATATAAGGCAATTTTAGAAATATCTGCACATGTATATCGAGATCATTCCTATACCTGCACATGTATATCGATATATTTCCTATACCTACACATGTGTATCGAGATCATTCCTATACCTGCACATGTATATCGATATATTTTCTATACCTACACATGTATATCGAGCTCTTTCCTACACCTGCCATGTGTATCGACATCTTTCCTATACCTGCCATGTGCATCGAGATCTTTTCTATACCTGCCATGTGCATCGAGATCTTTCCTATATCTGCCATGTGCATCGAGATCTTTCCGATATCTGCCATGTGTATCGATATCTTTTCTATACCTGCCATGTGCATCTAGATCTTTCCTATACCTGCCCATGTATATCGAGATATTTCCTATACCTACACATGTATATCGAGATCTTTCCTATACCTGTCATGTGTATCGAGATCTTTTCTATACCTGTCATGTGCATCTAGATCTTTCCTATACCTGCCCATGTATATCGAGATATTTCCTATACCTACTTATATAAATCTCTTTCCTATACCTGCCATGTGTATCGAGATCTTTCCTATACCTACACATGTATATCGAGATCTTTCCTATATCTGATCAGAAGTTATTCATTACTAGGTTCCACTGCTTTCCTACTATGCCCTTTTGGACTTCGCTATGTATAATGTTCTGTGTAAGTTGTTTAAAGAAAGTCAAAACGTCCATATATAAATGTATCTGTATAATGATGATTTTAATAATGATGATAATACATGTAATGTTCGTTATTATTATTATGATGATGATGATGATGACGATGGTGATGATGATGATTATTATTATTATGAAAGGTTGACAGGGGATACCTACTCCTCCGTGACACCTGATCCCGCCTCTTGATTTCCAGAGGTCCACTTTTTACCAGATTTGTATCTGTATCCTGGAAGTCCATAAGATTCATACTTTGATATCTGAAATTTTTTATATTATTATTATTAAGCGAAGTGTGTCTCAATCTGAATATAAAATAATTGTCCTTTTGACGTCATTGCTTCTATAGTCGACATTCACTTTGAGATTTATAACAATTATCTCACTTGAAAACGACTTTGACAACAAATATAAGTGAAATCAAATTATAGCAGTGCAGATTCAAGCAGCAGCACCGCGATAATTATGGATCATAAATGACACCTGTATACAATCAAAGTCTCTCACCATTATCAAGAAGGCTACGAAACTGTGGCTGACTTTTTATTGATCTATTTGGGTTAACGCAAGAGAATAATGTATACATTGTTTGGAAGTCTGTGTCTTTCTTTTTTCTCCTTGGAAAAAACATTTAGGTTTGTAATAAATGAATGGTTTTGAAACTTTCTTTGCCTTTTTGCGGAGAGTGGAGTTGGGCTCAATAACTTGTTTACACGACCCTTTGGGTGATGGCATTTGTATTATATGATGAATGTTTAGGTAGTCCAATCTTATAATTAACTATATGCTTTACACAATTTAAGTACACACCGGAATCCTTAATACAGCTACACAGTCATTTTGATGCAATGTATATTATTTAAATTTTCCAAAACAGTGATGTTTTTGAAGGCAAATACTCTACAGATAAACACAATAAAATTATTATTTAAACAAACGTTACACATACTGAGGGTACGCGCGCCCGTTTGTGACTTTTTGAATTTGGAATTCACACACATTGAAATCTGTCTGCAATATATTTTTTATTTCTGGACGTATACCGTACCCGACTAAGTCTTTAAAATATAGCAGGCGTATTCTTTGCTGGTTGTGAATAGCTATACACTTCTAGTAATTTTACAGACTTTTAATTCGACACTGGTTTAAAGATTACTAACAAGCCTTAGACAGGCGTGTGCCAGTTTGGATACCTGCAGCGATAAATGAAATCCAAAACCAATTTGGAATTTACTTTTCACACGTAATGTAGATACTATTACTGTATTTACTGATTATTTTGGCTACAAACTTCTGTCAAAACGGTTAAATGAAAGATTGTATTTAGAAATTGCACGGTTATGTCACACTTCAAGATGAAAATGTATAAAACACACGTTCCGTTCTCACTGCATTTCTGTTTTTATTTTGGATCCGTTTTATGTGTGATATTGTGTCGGTTTAAATACAACCTGTTGATTGTATATTATGAGTGCATATCATCTCTTCAGTCATCTGGTTGCAGTACTTATGGGTTCGGCAGTGTTGATTTACAGTGGTTCGTTTTCACTGTATCATGGTCGAGTATTGATGATAATGTACTCAAGAATTTATTTAACTTTCGCACTGTCATATTATATCGGAGCTTTCTGAAATTACATAAAAGCTATCTGAGTTTGACATATGACGAAGAAGACAATTATTCATTTCTGAGATATTTAAAAATCAAACGGTCCGAAGTGCATTGGACCAGGAAATGTTGGATGTGGGAAATATCACGCTAAGTTTTGAGTCTTATTTTTTTAAAATCTGAAATAGGTTTTTGAATATTGATATTTTGGAGTATCCTTCGGTATCCTTCTTACTACTGAATATAAGTAAACCAAATATTTGTTTCGTGCCACCTTTGGATACTCGCATTTCATTGGCGTAGATTCATAGCGAATAAGTCTGTGTGTTTTGCACATTACCTTCAGCTTTATAAAATTTAAAATCAATGCATTATTTTCAGTGAAATGGAAAAACGTTTATGCAACCCAAAGATAACCCATTTTCACCTTGGAAGGAATATCTACCCTTTTACCTGTCCCAGTCTTAGGATGTAGACAGGGTGCACGCACTATAACACAATGCAGTGAATGATATATATTCAGTTAAACATATTTTCATTAAAACGACGTTTTTAAGAAACTCTTTGAACGAGCTTGTTTAACATAAAGAATGTAAAGCCTGTGCTTTGTTCAAACATTGACTAAGTTGTTTGTCATAAAGGTTATGACAATGGAACTCCAACAGCATTTGAACAAAATATTACCATTATCAAGTTATATTGTTTAATTTCCAATGTCTGTTTCGGTTTCTATGTATATCCCTGAAGTTTCTTCATTTGAGGCATATTCGTATAATCCTGTTCTCAAACTGTAACGTAACTCGCGTTGTTCAAGATGGAGTGTAGTTTGCTCTTGAAGCAAAATGCCTTTTAAATAAATTTACTTTTTCATTATTCCAAATCTTTTTGGTTACCAACTTTATATTAGTTGTATTTTCCTGTATACGTAGAAGTCGTGTCTAAAGTATGCCCAAGCATGCAGTGACATTCCAAGTTTATTCTCTGTTTAGCGTCTTCTGATAGATAGGTTTTGAGATCACAAAATGAAAAAAAAAACACAAACATTTAGGGAAATTTTTGGAACATAGCCTTAAATGAACAGTTAAACACGAACAGTTAATTTCATCATATTCGGTTATTTATTAGTATGTGCCAAAGATATGATTTTATAAGTTTAATTTTGTATTTCTTTTGTTAAAACATTAGGAAAACAAGTTAAATGTGCATGCATTGTATTTGTTTTCATTAAATTGCCTTGTGGTTTTTTTTTTCTGTCATTTTTTGTTTTTTTCCTGATAGAAAGATAGGTTTCTAATTTTAGGATGGACGCTAAAAATAATAAAAAGCTTGGAATAACCCTACCCACTGAATTTTATCCATTTTGATTGAAACACTAATCTGTAAAAAACCATATATTTAAAGTCATTTGAATTCGTAATCATATATTTATATTCATTGGAATTCGTTTGTTTGTTTGTTTATTGTTGTTTAACGTCTCACTCAAGAATATTTCACTCATATGGAGACTTCACCAAATGCCGGTGAAGGGCTTCAAATATTAGCCTATGATCGGCACTTACGGCCATTGAGCAGTGAGGGTTCTTTAACATTCCGACACCTACTGTGACAAGGAGCTCGATTTTACTGTCTTATCCGAGGGACAGGAAACCAACCTGCCGCCGGCTGGACTCGAACTCACGACCTCGCGATCAAGAGTCGAGCGTGCTACCGACTGAGCTAGGCCGGCTCCATTTGAATTCGTAATCATGTATTCGTTAATCTGAATCTTACTTCTAAGTTTGACTGCAGACATTGCTATTGTCCTACATTTTCGAGACGTCCTGTATTGAGAGCTCTAGAACACTATACAAATAAAATCTCAAAATTTACGGGTGCGAATTCATTTTCTTTTTATCCAATTACAATAATTTCAACGTTTCAGATTCGATGTTTTTGCTGTTCTACATTACTTCCATACATACGGTAGTTTAAAAGGTCATTTTATACCACCCATCACTTTTTATTCAAACCTTTCTCAACATGGTTGTTCTTTTTTAACATTACTTACACTACTAACATAGCTAAACAATATGAGATCATCTCCCCCACACAAAGAGTCAAGCTTTAGTTTTATTGCTCTATTTGTTTGCACTCGTATATCTTAGCAAACAAACCAGCATACAGGTGCTGAACTAGGGCAACGATGGGAATTCTTCAGAAATATCTCAAGTGTGTCCCAGCCGCAAACTTCTCCCACACTACGAGTTATCTATAACCAAAATTTCAAAGTATGCAAATTTCAATTTCCACAGGCAAAAAAAAAAAAAAAATAATAATAATTCAGCGTCATGTTTTGCCTCCGTTTTCTTTTTTATCCTCCGGTTATGTATGTAAGATATAGATAATGAGATAGGTTATTGAATTCAAATTTCATTTCAAGAAAAGTTTTTGGATTGTGAATGTAAAACATATTGCCTAGACAAACCAAGTGCCCGCACCTGATGTATCTGATTTAGCTAAAAAAAAAAAAAATATGACCGAAATGAAATCATATATTTCCGTAGTAAGTAGTTGATGTAAAAATAGATATTATTAATGTCAAACCGATTTCTGCATCCCACCGTTTATACGCTATACAGATTGTTTCATTCAAGATAAAAGATAAATTCACTATATATGAATTGCACAGATCTGCCGATAGATGTCGTGGGTGTTATTGTTTATTTGAATTGTTTGTTCATCATAGAAATTATTATTTGTCAACGTGATAAATATTTCAGTTTATAAATAAAAATAAATATTGATTATCTAAACAAAAACCTTGAAGTGATTAGTTGTATCAGCGAATATCTAAAAATAAATCAATTAATAAGCACCTGAATCTAAAAATAGAATAATATGATTCAATTCAGTAATAAATGTATCTATTAAAGTCATCTGAAACGTTTTCCTGTAATATAGATAATTGTTTGAATAATAATGCTCCACAACAACTTCAGTAATCAATAAGTGCACTCAACAGGGTTGGATAAAGCTGGTTGTACTCATAATGGTTAAATCAATAGGATTTAAAGGGGCATTAGCTGTGTACTTATCAAAAATTGTTTCCACTTTTTTACTATTTAGACTAATAATAAAACAGGCATAACAATTCTTAAATTCCTATATATTTTGTGAAAATTGCTTGAGAAACCTGGGTTTGGCACTTCTTTCACTTGCACCTGATTAATTCAACCATACTATTTCTATATGAACAACACAATGGACCTGGCTTTATATTCACAAAATATATAGGAGTATAAGATATTTTATTCCTGTGTATAGTTCTTATTTATTATTGTACATCAAGTACAAGTAGTAAAAGTAGAAAAAATTAAAATAAATACTTTTGGTAAACACAGCTAATGACCCTTTAACTTATCAGCGTTAAGTCGTGATGGTTATACTTAAAGGGACATTAGATGTGTTTTATCAAAAGTTTGTTTCCGCTTTTTTACTACATAGATTTATATACAATAACAAAAAGGAGACACACAATCTTAAAACATAAAGTTCATAAATTCCTATATATTTTATGAAAATTGATTGAGAAACCTAGTTTCGGCACTTTTTCAATTGCAATTGATTAACTCAACCTTATCATTTGTATATGAATACCACACTGAAGCTGACCTTATATTCACAAAATATATAGGGATACAAGATTTTTTACGCCTGTGTATAGATCTTATTTGTAAATGTACATCAAGTACAAGTAATAAAAGTAGAAATAAATTGAAATAAGTTTTGGTCAACACAGCTAATGCCCCTTGAAAAGAATAAATTCAGGAAGTTTCAGAACATATGGGTACTTAAACGGGTTACACAGAGCTGGTTGTACCCGTGATGGTTAAAACAGTATGCTTTTATTTATCAGAGTTAAGTACCTAAAGAATAAATTCAGGAAGCTTAAAAACATACTAGCGTACTAGACAAGGTTTGATCAGCGTAGTTATACTCGTTATGATTAGATTAGAGTGGTTATACTCGTAATGATTAAATTAGCGTGGTTATACTCGTAATGATTAAATTAGTGTGGTTATACTCGTAATGATTAAATAATGTGGTTATACTCGTTATGATTAAATTAACGTGGTTATGCTCGTAATTATTTAAATTAACGTGGTTATACTCGTAATGATTAAATTAGCGTGGTTATACTCGTAATGATTAAATTAGCGTGATTATACTCGTAATGATTAAATTAGCGTGGTTATACTCGTAACGATTAAATTAGTGTGGTTATACTCGTAATGATTAATTTAGCGTGGTTATACTCGTTATGAATAAATTAGTGTGGTTATACTCGTTATGATTAAATTAGCGTGGTTATACTCTTTACGATCACATAAGCGGAATTATACTCGTTATGATTACATTAGTGTGGTTAAACTCGTTATGATTAAACCAGCGTGGCTAGCGTGGCTATACCCATTATAAATAAACCAGCCCGGTACCGGTTATACTCGTTATGATTAAATCAGTAGGGTTATACTTTCAGCGGTACGTCATGATGGTTCTTGATGTTAGAGAAGAAATTCCGTTAGGTTAACATAGGTAAGTGTTATACGTAGACTAAGTGTGGTTGTACTCTGTATAGTTAGATTAGAGGGTGGTATTGATTAGCATTATTTGGAATTGCAATACTTACAGAATAGGTTCAGGAAGGTCAATTAGCAAAACCAAAGTTATAATTTTACAAAAGAGGTCAAAATAAATGTTCAACATGTTCTGATAACAATTCAATGCATCATATAATGTATACAAATGCTTCGTCAAATCCGTCCAAAAATAATGACTATAAAAATGAAAATCTTATTTTGGGAATTTAGGAATTTAATGGTAATATCTGCATCGATATACCAGGTACTGGGTTAAGTCATTGTGGTTATACATATAGATTGAATCGCCTATGGCGTTTTCATTATTTCACAATTTATATGTTATGCCATGGCATGCTCCTCTTATGAATGTTTTATTCTGAGAGCAAAACGACTCGCCAATAAACTACTTACACAAAGTTACGTTGTTGAACGCTTGAAATCATCGTTAAAGAAGTTTTATGGTCGACACAAGGATCTTGTGAAACAATATGAAGTCGCCCTCTCAAGAACATTAGATAGTATTATGGAGCACGACCACAGACAATGGCCCCCTTTTCGCCAATCATATATTAAAGTAACTAATGACAATTGCACCGAGATGTTTCCTGTAACATTCCGACGGGTTTGGCATGCTGGTAGAGGACGCTGACTCCTGGTCCTAGCCCGCTTGGGATTCGCAATTGTTCGTCATGTTGAGACCGCTTTTATATCTACCTTTTCACCACCGAAAATGACCTTTTCATCGAACTTGACCTTTTCACTAAAGTCGAGAGATTTCAGCTGGATATTTGCGGTGGGTGTGACTTGCTGGCAAGGTTGCTGACTCCTTCGGGACGATTGATCCCATCCAATTTGGTTTTAGCAATTGTTCTTCATGTTAAGACTATTTACATATCTAATTTGTTGTATTATAATGGGCTTGGGTTTCGACTATCCGTTGGTCTTTCTTATTATTTACTTCAGAAAGTTCAGCTAGAGTTAAGTCATTATGGTTATACTTGTAGACTAAATTCATGAAGCTTAATTAGCGTTTAGTCTTGAAGATTTCATATTATCTGTGTGGTGTTGACAAACAAAATTATATATAAATTGATATACAAGGGATACTATTGAACAAACTTTTATTCCAAGTAAAGACTTCAAACACACTTCTTTATATACAACAACTATAACAGCTGTTTTGTTAAGCCGTCGAGAAGCACGTTGTTCATTTATAAAACATGTATCTAACTATCTATTTTCACAAGTATCTACTGTAATTTGTCATTTATCATTAAACACGTGTTTTAGTAATAACAATTCCATTCTGTTATCAACCACCATCGCATGTTTTCCTAAGTCATCTTATACAGAAATATATCCCATCCATTGTTACCAATTGTTGTGCATGTTAAATACCTGGGCTGCTATAGTAATATACCAGAATTTACGTGGGTCTGATAATTTACTTAAGCTAACTTTTTCCTGGTATTGAATTCGATAAAACCAATTAATCTATACTTAAACGTGTATTTTTCAGACGTTTACAATTTTCAATATTTCTTTGTTGAATTACACCAGATTAAATTCTTCATCAACAGGGTTATATTACAGAAGAATGTAAAATAAATTTTCGCTACTTTCGTTCTTTAAGTAAGATGAAATGGCGAATTTTAGAAATTTGCAGGCTACAAGTTGAAGTATATACAAACATCCCACACAAAATGCTATGTCGATTTAGGGCTCGTGTAAGATGGGTGAATATGTTTTTTATCGTAAAAGGTTTAGAATAAGCAAAGAAGAAAATGTCCAGACATACAGTATGAACTGCAGTGTATTATACATACAGTGGTGTTTCTTAGATACAGCAGCATAATAAGGGAAAAACAGCACGATATCACTATACATTTAGTGGTAACTTATAAACATACAGTGGAACTTGTATATAAAGACCCCCTTAGGGATACTACAAAACTAGTCTTTATAGAGAGGTGGTCTTTATTTGGAAGTTGATTTGTATACAAATGGTACTAATGGGGACAGCAGAATCAGTCTTTATACACAAGTGTATGTTCAGCTACATATATAAGTACAGTATCGATGTTCCGCTACACATATAAGTATATCGATGATCCGATATATATATATATATATATATATATATATATATATATATATATATATATATATATATATATATATATATATATATATATAAGCACAGCATCGAAGTTCAGCTACATATTTAAATACAGTATCGATGTTCCGCTACATATTTAATACAGTAACGATATTCAGCTACATATATAAGTACAGAATCGATCTTCTGATATATATCAGTACAGTATAGATGTTCCGCTATATATGAATACAGTATTGATGTTCCGCTAAATATATAATACAGTATCTATGTTCAGTTACATGCATAAGTACAGTATCGATGTTCATCTACATATTCATTAACTTCAATCGATAAAGATCCCATACATATGTTTTGCCATGAAAAAAATTGTATATGCCCTATAGATAGCAAAAAACATCGTAAAAGACAAAATTAAAACAAGTTAAATGCTAAGACAGTATGGACGCGATCGTCATAAATCTAAACTAATAAAGATTAATATAGGGCTTGATCAAGGATTTTCAAACAAGGATATTTACTTTTAAAATGGTGTTGTACGTCTTATTTGTTTTTATTGACAAAGTTAAAATCTTTGAATTTTGGATGAACTTTGTGTATCTGGCTTTGATAGAAAATAAGTATATTGTGATTGTACTCAAACTACATATTTCTCCTTTTCTGTTATGGGTTTTACTAAATTTTTCTATTAAGAATAATGATGATGATGATGATGATTATGATGATGACGATGATGATGATGATAATGATGATGATGATTATGAAGATGATGATTATGATGATGATTGACAGTATTATCTTAAACATTGCTATTATTATCATCATTGTCATCAGCATCAGCGATAACAATAGTAATAGACATGATAATGAACACACAAGTATGATAACAGTGGCAGCACCAGCAAGAGTAGTAATAGTGAAGTAGTAGTGGTGGCTGTGGTCGTGGAAATAGTAGTAGTAGTAGTAGTAATAGTAGTAGTAGTAGTAGTAGTAGTAGTAATGTAAATCCGGGAATTTTCGCAAGACTTTATTTTCCCGATACAGTTCTAAATTTATTCGCGAGATGATATTTTCGTGATATTGAATGCCCCTTTTGCCATACTATCATCATACTTCAAGACGCGTGATTTACTTTTGCGAGGGAGAGCTCTTGCGATATTACACAGAAACAAAATTTTCGCAAATAAAACCGAATTTACATTAGTAGTTGATTGGATTTGATTTGATTTTTTGTTTTACGCCACACTCAACAATCTTTCAGTTATATGATGGCGTCCAGTTTTTATTGGTGGGGGAGAAATCCCGGTTACCCGGGTAAAGACCACCGACTTTCTGCCAGCAGCAGCAGCAGTAGTAGAAGTAGTAGTAGTGTTAGTAGTAGTAGTAGTAATAGTAGTAGTAGTAGTAGTAATAGCAGCAGCAGAAGCAGTAGTACTGGTAGTCCACATAAGTCTTTGAAAGTATATCTGAAGTACACTGTTAGAGAATATAATAAAACACTACAAGTTCCTTATTTCCTATCTCATGGCAATGCGATCTTGTCATTGTACACGACAATAAATTGATTTCACAGTAACAGGCAATGATTTTCTGTTCGTAATCTCAATTGAGCTATTATCATCGGTAGGGAATAAAACTTATTCTATAAAGCTGTTCATAAAGACACTAATTTTCAAGTTACGGAAACACAAAATGAGATTAACCGCACACAACTCAATCGATATACTGAAATTAACCAACAGTATTTGAGCGATTAGCAGATTTTAAATCAGTTTCTGGAGTTATTTAACTGAAGTTTTAGTCGCGTCAATGCGGAAAAAAACATTTATCTTTATACACGAATGACAGAAAAATCGCATTTCCTTTCCATAATTTCTTTTACTCTGCATTCTGCTTTTTTTCGGAAAAAATATGTTAAACCTCTCTTTATATCTGGACAAGAATAATATAATTTGATGGAATGAAAAATAAAATAATGAATCGGCATGAAGCAGTCAATCAATTGTTCGCGTGAACAGTTTCCTTTTGTCGAATGCAAATACATGTATGTTATTGATGCACAGTTTTGAATTTGATTGTTTTTAAAACAAATAATAAAAAGGACATTATATTTATTCTCTCTCTCTCTCTCTCTCTCTCTCTCTCTCTCTCTCTCTCTCTCTCTCTCTCTCTCTCTCTCTCTCTCTCTCTCTCTCTCTCATTGAACAGCCATTAGGGGAATGATATCGTTTTAAGTATTTGTTTTCACTGTTATATTATTCTTTTCAAAATTGTTGATATGTGACTCAATATTTTATCAAGCTTAGCATCTCATTAAGGAATTATATCCTCATTTATCTAGATCTCATAGACCTCTTATTTTGCAGTGGAGGCAGATTTCCTGTCAAAGCTCATGTAACTAAGTTGAATGAAAAATTTCTGTCAATGGTTGCTTGAATATGCGTTATGTGATTTAATGTATCCGTAAACGAAACAAAAATAAAACAATATATCAAATATTTATTATACTCCATTTAAATAAACGACAGTAACTGATATCAGACGCAGGTAAGATGACGTCAAGGGTCCTCTAGTAAATGTTAGTTACAATAATAATTAATAATAATTACTTATTAGCAGATAAAATAATTAATCAGAAGATATTAAAATACTGTAAAGTGATGTGTTATGATAATTACTAAAATAGCAGTGACTTACCACGGTAGTACTGCGTTAATCTTTACCGATAATAATAATAATAATAATAATAATAATAATAATAATAAAATAATAATAATAATAATAATAATTATGATAATAATAATAATATTATAAAATAATAATAATAATAATTTTATTAATAATAGTTGATGATGATGATGATGATGATGATAAAATCATGATGATGTCCTTTTTTAATAATTGAAAAATGCTTATCAAAAATATTGACGATAATATTTCAACCATTAAACCATAATATAACATCAATACAGTTGTCGACAGGTAACGATAACGTGCAAGAAATTTGATATTTGATGTTATATTTAAATTTCATATGATTGAGGGGATCAGTATTACCTATTGAAGTAGATCAATTCCCAGCTCTCATTTTTAAGTTAGTTTAAGTACACCAATTCGTATCTATACCGGGTGTTTGTCATTCTGTTAAGCGGTATGTGATATATTCTCTCGCGGTGTCATCTTCTTTTCTGTCTGAAATTTACTGAAGGTTTTTTAATTTACCGCGAAATATTTTATAAGCAATTTTAATTCGACTTAAACCCTTCGTTTTTATATTTATATGATAATTGTGTCGGTAAGCCTTTCATCCGTCTAGAACGTTTTGTGAATCTATTTGACAGATTGCCTTTCGATCGTAACTAATTGAGAAAGCAGATTGAAGACAACAATACTATTGACACAGAACGGACTACGGCGTGAACGTGCCTATAGGAGTACTTACATACATTTAAATAATTTATTAGAGCGGGATTAAGTTTGTCGCTTTATCGAGAACCCAGAGTCAATGGCAATAGAGAAGGTTGGATGTATATTTCTACTTGTCGATAAGAAAACTGTAAGAAGGTATGATGGAATGCAAGTCGAGAGGATTAAAGAAACACAAATTACTTCACACCCAGAGATAAGATTTATGATAAAGAAATGAACATCGTCCAAATTGAAAGTATGAATGAGACATTCGTTCATAAATAAATCACCGCTTCCTTTTGCTGGTACATGATTGGAAAAAAGAAAAAAAGTTTTGAGATGTGTCGCTGAAAATAAGAAAGAATTAGTAGACAGATTTATAGGTGACTAAATTAAAAGGGTGAGATATTAAATATGTTCTGAAATATAAATCTATCGGTGACAAAAGGAAAAGAAATCTTTCTATATTGTAACAGTATAGAAAGGGATTGATCATCCAAAGAGAATAATTAGCGTCATGTGTTACATCTAATACCACCAATTCAAAACAAGTCGTGTGAACATAATCAGCTGGGAATTAAGCATGGATGTTTTACTGAAATTTATTGTCAATGTTAAATACAGAAGTAATGCAAAATATATATTGCAAGTCCTCTTAAGACAATATATATATATATATATATATATATATATATATATATATATATATATATATATATATATATATATATATATATATATATATATATATATATATTCCTGCTATATTCTGGTATATCCATTGGTCTAGACTGGACACGTAAATTTCACAATTTCAATATAATGCGTGGCAGATTAATAACGTTACAAAAAAATGTGAAGGTCCTATAAAGGTCCTATAAAGGTCATATAAAATACTTTCATCATCATCATTAAACAGATACGGAAGTATTCTTAGGGATAAATACCATTAACAACTCGTCATATAATTTTATCTCCTTTCTGGATTTCCCGAGATTCCAATGTCCAATGTTCCCCAGATTTCTCCAGGACATCCTAATGGTTAATGCTTTGGTATCTGTGATTTTGATATTGCAATATAAACATAAGTGGCGGTATAAGAACAAGAATAAAAAATGATTTTATTTCTGCTAAATTTTTTTTTGATTATTATTATTATGTACAATTTTCTATCTCAGTTAATTAGCGTTCCGGCCTGGCTCAGTCGGTAGCGCGCTCGACTCTTGATCGTGAGTTCGAGTGCAGCCGGCGGCAGGTTGGTTTCCTGTCCTTCGGATGAGACAGTAAAAGCCGAGGTCCCGTGTCACAGTAGGTGTCGGCATGTAAAAGAACCCTCACTGCTCAATGACCGTAAGTGCCGAGCATAGGCCAAAATTTGAAGCCCTTCACCGGCATTTGGTGACGTCTCCATATAAGTGAAATATTCCTGAGTGGGCCGGGACGTTATACAACAATAAACAAACAGACATTTAGTTAGCACACTTCACAGTTTGTAATGCATGATCAAATCAAGTGTTTTGTATCTTTTCAGGTGAAAAGAAAGGGAATCCTTCAACACTTTGGAAAGACAAAGTGTGTCAACGTGAAGAACAAGTGCCCGCCACCAAAGTGCCGTGACCCCGTATTACCCTCAGGAAGATGCTGTAAATCGTGCCGAGAAGAAAGTTAGTTTAATCTATATTGATACTCAGTATTATAGTTGTGTCTCGTTTTTGTTTTCCTTGAGTATTGTCATTTGTCACTAAAGTATAGTAAATAATATCAAGATAAGTATTATATTTCCTGATACACTTAACAAAAACAATTAATTAACAAAATGCGGTATATCAATCATAATACAAATTACGATGTATGTATGTATGTATGTATGTATGTATGTATCATTCTATCTATCTATTTATCTATCTATTCATTAATCTATCTATCTATCTATCTATCTATCTATCTGTCTGTCTGTCTGTCTGTCTGTCTGTCTGTCTGTCTGTCTGTCTGTCTGCCTGACAGCAAATAAATATATAATTATGAAGTTTTCTCACCATATAAATTTACCTTTTTATATTCATGAAATCTTAATTTTCAGTCAGAGATCTAAATGTTTTAGATTTTCCTGCGGTTTCGCGTGAGTAATTATTATTCATGTCAAAATAATTCCACGGGGGTATCAAAATCCTGTCACTGGAAGGTGAATAGCAGTACAAACACTCGAACAATGTTTGCCAAGGTTTTAAAAAGGCTTTCACTTAAATGTTCATACCGTCTAGTCTTTTGTTTAGATGTTGCGTTTGCTTTTCAACTACCCCCATATATGTTTGAATTGCACAATATGTTTACTTCGGAGTACAATATATTTACAATGTAAACATGAATTTTGTAACAATCTTAAGCCAGAATTCTCATTTCATTCTATAATGTATCAATATTCAAATACAGTGTTATTGAGACATTTTCAATTTGTGTAAGACATTATACAGTAGATTCTATACTTACCCTGTCCTTAGCAAGGTAAATATGTAGATTTCGAGCTGTGTCTAATTTCTCTTTTATTTAGCCAATTTGAAATTCTTATTTAGACTTGAAATAATGACCACCGTTGTTTATTCGTCAAAGCTTAAAATTCTTCAGATTCCGTGTTCATGCATAATCATCTACATTTGCTTATAAAAATATTTTACTTAAAGAACTCTCTGGAATAAGTCAATAGTGTAAGTAAGTAAGTAAGTAAGTATGTATGTATGTATGTATGTATGTATGTATGTATGTATGTATGTATGTATGTGTGTGTGTGTGTGTGTGTGTGTGTGTGTGTGTGTATGTATGCATGCATGTATGTGTGTATGTGTGTATGTGTGTATGTATGATGAATGGATGGATAGAAGGCTGTGTCTGTCTGTTCTCTCTCTCTGTATATATATATATATATATATATATATATATATATATATATATATATATATATATATATATTTATATATATAGGTGGTATTGTTGCTGTCATTACTATTAAGAAACCCATTCACAAAAGCAATATATATTTTACATATATTAATTGAAAATTGTGATAATAAAGAATTAATCGTATTTCTTGGTAAATGAAACTGCCATTGTGATTGTCGCAAGTAGGTAGATAATCTTTATTAATGTTACATTTGATTCTTTTCACAGTTATATCGTTATTTTATAGTGTAATCAGTTTCTATTACAATTTATTATAAACATCTTTTTCTATTACAAAACTTTCCCTAAGAATTGGTCCAAAATTTATTTACAACAATACAGCTTACTTTATACTGAAAACCCCTTATCTTTATACAACCATTTACAATAATTGATGTCGTATAAATGACTTAACAATAATTATATTACAGTCTAGTTATTTGTGAAACTACAATTATCTGTCATACATGCAAAACAAAATATTATGTAAATGAAAGTATAAACATGTAACCATTTTGTGTTCAGGTTTTAAGAATGTATTCTCTTGATTTCGATATAATTTTGCTATCTATAGTAAAATGTATTTTATATAAAATCTTTTCTAGAACGTCGAACATTCTCAAATATTACGAAAAAATATATTCAAAATTCAAAACACAAATTTCAACCCCAAATTGAAATAAAACAAATAAAAAAACAAATTTCGCCATATAAAATTAATTTAAAAGCGATATGCTCCCTAACATACATGCATTATGTTCAATATAAAAAGTTAGAATGTAACTTGGTTCGTTCATATCTTTCAAACTGAAAAAAATGTGCAATTTCCTGTTTCCCTGATATGAATATTATCTAAAGGCAACTAAAGTGTAAATAATATTGAAAGATATATTTTGTGTTTTGTTTTTGTATTACATTACACGAGGAGTATAGGTTTTTTTAGGCTTCTCTATTTTCATCTTTAATTAAATTCGGTGTTTGATACTTTCATACATGTGTAGCTACTAGTATATAAATAAATCAGATTTATCTAATTTCCGTAGCATATAACTAAACAAACAAACGAACATCCATGCATCCGTCTAACCATCCATGCATCCGACCATCCATCCATCCATCCATCCATGCATCCGACCATCCATCATGCGTCCATCCTTCCATCCATCCATGCATCCACCCATCACCCATCCGTCCATGCATTCGTCCATAAATACCTACCTGCCTACTTAGGTAGATATAGACAGACAGATAAACAGACAGATGGATAGAGATAATAGACAGACAGACAGATAGATAGATAGATAGATAGATAGATAGATAGATAGATAGATAGATGAATAGATGGACCGACAGATAGATAGATAAATAGATAGATAGATAGATAGATAGATAGATAGATAGATAGATAGATGAAAAGATAGATGGATAGATAGACAGGTAGATCCGATCGCTGTAGAATATATTTAAAATAACCATTTGTTTGAATGTTCATCTAAGTGTATGTTTTGAAATCCTTATACTAAAATGTAACGAAAACACAATCATTATGAGCATCATGAGATCGTTCAGTCAACAGTCCTTATTGAGTTTACATTCTTCTAATTGATCTGAAAGAGCAAAATCTCATGTTATCGCCTGATGTGTTGATAGCATCTGCTGCAACGCCAAGTTACAAAAGACGTGATGATTGTTCCTTGTTTCTTATTTCACATCTACTGGAGTTCACTTGTAATGTGCGTATATGATTAATATCTGAGTTGATAAATATCGTTTGGAAATATATCTGTTGGGCACAGTAAGATCGGGCAGAAATAACAAAACTTAATACTGTTAGTCGATATTTCTGAGAAACAAGGTCCCGATGTTCAAACCGATGTTCAAACCGAATGTGTAAAAATTGAAAAGGTTTGAAGTTCTCTAACCGCAAATACTAACACTGTCGGCCCGTCAGACATTCTAGCGTAATTAGTTGATCGAATTTTAAATACAGTGAAAATATTTATTTGGTTTTTTTTTTGTAAGTATAATCAGAGTTTGTAGACGGAAAGAGACCACCGGCCTTCCGCAAGTTGACTGACAAATTTTCCTACAAAACCAGCCTACTTCCAGTGGTGCTCGAATGCACGGAGAAGACGTTAGAAACTTCATGGTTCAAATGGCGATTCTCTGACCACCGGACCACGGAGACCCCTTGCTAGCTCTGGAAAATATACTTAAGTGGCATATTTTGCATAGTGCAAGTCACAGTAACTAAAAATTATTGATGAATTTAGAACATTTATTTTTCCAAAATTACGTTACATCCAATTCAGGACAATCCACAGAATCAGTCTGATAATATTACTTATAAAAGCTGCAGATAAGTCAACTCTTTTAATAGAGAAATCCTATCCGTTGAAATTGTTATTTATTGTCAGTCATACGACAAACGCGACGATTTCGGCTTTCCCATCGTTAATTTTCCACATTTAAGTAGTAATATCCCACAATCACCCGCATATGGAGTTTATTTTTCACAAATGATCAGATATGCCAGGGCGTGTTCAACATATGAACATTTCATATGCAGAGGTAAACTACTCAATGACAAATTATTGGCATAGGGATATCAAAAACCGCGTTTGATGTCAACGTTACGCAAATTTTACGGTCGGTATAAAAGTCTTGTTTGCGACTACTCTATTTCACTAAGTGAAATGTTGAGTTGCGTGTTCGATGGCGGTTGTTTAGACGTCTGTACCAATTATGATTCGTTCCTCACGTATTTCATTTTAATTTGACTGTGGACTCACGGCGGATGTGACCGGTCGACAAGGGATGCTAACTCCTCCATGGCACCTGATCCCACCTCTTGATTTCAAGAGGTCCGTGTTTGTCCATTTTGTACCAGATTTGTACCTATATCCTGGACATCCTAATGATGTATACCTTGGTATCTAATACTTTTCATATTTTCTATAGGTATCAGTTTTGCGGTAACTTTTTGTGATATATCAATATTTCCTATTGTTTGTGTGTTCAATCATTACCCCCAAATTAAGCTTTTGTTCTAGTTCGATATTTTTATTCATATGTCCGTTCATTTTTATGATTTTTTCCGGATTATCAGATTTGCTTTTTATGCAGGGTATTGAGATAAAGATCCAACCTTGAGTGTACCACGATTTGGTTTTGTTTGTTTGCTCGTTTTTTAATTATTTTATTGTTATTATTATTATTGTTGTTGTTGATGTTATTTCTGGATTCTTTTTGTATTCTTTAGGCTTTTAGATTAGCTGCAGATTCAGTATAGGATAAATCCCGATTCAGTTATTGTTAATGCTGTTATTGCTTTTGGACTGGACAATATAATTGGCCTATCGATAAATGTCCGTCACAAATAAATGGCCTTTTAAACACTTGTGTGATTATGACATCACAATCAAATGACGTAAAAAAGTATATCGACAGCCATGTGTTATTTGGCGATGTGTCAATTGTCTTTCATTTAAATGTAACAACAATTATTTTTGCTTTTAATTTTTGATATAAGAATACATCGAAATACATTATGGAAATAGTTTTTATTGCACTGTATCTAAATACGCTTCTAAGAAAATATTCATTATTATCGCATTGTATTATAGTTATTATTCTATTATATAGTTTTAAGGCCTTGGGTAGAATATGAATGTTTGCAGCTGTTTTTTATCACTACAGATCAGACGCCTTAAACCATCTTTACTTGACTCATTTTCATGTCACCTTCAAATTAAGTACAAAGCGTGTTCCTTTTAATTCATATATTATGATATATGTGGAGGAATACACCTGACCACCACGTTAATATTTTATCATAGTAATTTGTCGATCTATTCTTCGTTGTAGCCAATATATTTGAGGAAAAGTTTCGTCTCACTCCTGACAACAGTTCTAAAGATGCCGGTACGATCTTGAACAGTGATGGCCTGTTTCAACAAAAGCTGAGAAACAGAAGTAAGTTATACCTATAGTGCGTAAAAACTTGTCTTCTTGTTTGTTATATTACATCTTTATAGCGAGACCTCCTGACCTAGAGGTTCAGTGGGACCTAGTAACCTAGACGTTTAGTGTGACCTCCGTGACTGAGTAGTTCAGTGTGGGCTCCGTGACCGAGTAGTTCAGTGGGACCTCCGTGCCCGAGTGGTTCAGTGGGACCTCCGTGACCTAGAGGTTCAGTGTGGCCTCCGTGACCGAGTGGTTCAGTTGAACCTCCTTGACCGAGTGGTTCAGTGTGACCTCCGTGACCGAGTGGTTCAGTGTGATCTCCGTGACTGAGTGGTTCAGTCTGGCCTTCGTGACCGAGTGGTTCAGTGTGGCCTCCATGACCGAGATGTTCAGTGTGACCTCCGTAACCTAGAGGTTCAACGTGGCCTCCGTGAGCTTGTGGTTCAGTGTGACCTTCGTGACCGCGTGGTTCTCTGGGACCTCCGTAACCGAGTGGTTCAATGGAGCCTCCGTGACCGAGTGGTTCAGTGTGACCTCCGTGACCGAGTGGTTCAGTGAGGCCTCCGTCACTGAGTGGTTCAATGTGACCTCCGTGACCGAATGGTTCAGTGTGACCTCCGTGACCGAATGGTTCATTGGGGCCTCCGTGACTGAATGGTTCAGTGTGACCGAGTGATTCAGTTGGGCCTCTGTGACCGAGTGGTTCAAGCACCACACACGATTTGAACCATTCAGTCTTTCACCTATAGTCATCTCGGGTTCCAGTCCTGCTTCTATCTTACTTGGTTTTGTGTAGAGTGTGCCAGTTTACCTGCGGGAGGTCGGTGTCTTTTCTCTTACCGGATTCTCACCCAAACAAATAAAACTTGCTTATTGTTACGTCAGATATTGTTACGTCAGATATTGAATTACTTTCAACTAAAGTTAAAAGGAATGACAATAGTCAATCAAAACACTGCAAATTTAATATTCTAATCATATATATATATATCAAATTGTATCAAATTAATTTTCTTTTTTTTCATTTTCAGAATATGTGGCATTATTGGTTGGCAAAAACGTAATTGGTGGTCGCAATGTAATAACCCGAGCTGTCGCTGTAGTATACTTAAAGGTTACAGATGCTGGATCCATCCAGTATGCCATCCGACATACACGGTGAGTAACTAATCACAAACCTGTTTTACATTTTCGCCTAGAATATACAAAATATGTGCAATGGGATTAAAGAGTCACATTATATCCATGATATAACGCAGTTACAACGTACCTAGCTAACGTAAAAGGTCGACGTCTAGGTATCAAAATTAAAAGATGATTAGAACGATGATGGACTTAACGTTAAATGTTCTCAACCGCATGACATGAATATTTGCGTTCGCTGTTAGTGTGTTAACACTAGATATTGAGAACAATTTTTATGAAATGAGGCATTTCATAAATTTGTAATGGAAATTGTGATGAATCTTTTATACAATTAACATTTGGAATCGAGTGTTTGACATCTAGGAGACAGAGATAAAGAGAGACAGACAGAGAGAGAGAGAGAGAGAGACGAACAGCGAGACAGACAGAGACTGACCGAAAAACAGAGAGAGAGTTATGAATAAATTATTTAACTGTAATACACCCCAACTAATTGCAGCTTCCGTCTATATATATATATATATATATATATATATATATATATATATATATATATATATATATATATATATATATATATATATATATATATATATATATATATATGCTGTGATGTGATACATGATACACCTGAATGCCTTAAACACAATCGGCGTCTCTCACTTCCAAACGTGCATTACAGGTTTTCTTTTTTTTTGGTCCCTTTTCTCTATAAAACACAAAATAAGATATTTATATAAAAAGTTAGTATTTCAACATATAAAAACTGTATCATGGGTGTCAATATCACCACATCCGAGTAAAACTCGCCATTAAACATTCTCGACTGTTACGCTATCTGCCCCTGTGTGTTCCGAGGGTCAAATGGGGACAGCTCTTTTGATATCTTTTTAAATTCTGACAGAATTATATCTGATACTGCATCATCAGTTTTTATTCTCCGTTTTATTAGGTTTTGATTTACAACTGGAACAGAAGACCTACAATTAAGTTTTCTGATCTTCAAACATGTTTTTCTCTGTCAGTTCATAAACGTCAAGTGCTTTCTACTTAGTAAGTTGGAATTCCAGTAATTCTCTATATATGTTAACGGTAATGTCGTCTTTACCTTTTAATGATATCAGATAGCTATTTGATACTCAGACTCCAAAGGTACTGGTAGGTCTATAGATGCAATTACGTGCAAATCGATGGCAGTTTTTTCGTTGTTGTTCGACTTTATAATCATATTAGAATTATCAATTCTTCCACAAGAATTTCTAGACCAACATCACTGACATGAATGTTTATTTCTACTATAATTGAAAGCCATGAACGTCTGTCGCTCGACCTTTATGGACCTATGATAGTTACAAATTATCCAAACTGTCAAACTTCACGCACCTACTATTTATTTGATAAATATATTTTATTCGATATGGCTCTACCTATTATTTTAAAAGAGATTTTGATAGTATTGATCCATTTTACATTCGGTTTCAAATTTTGTTATTTCTTCTGCTAGCAATGGAATACAGAAGGAATTAGGGATAATATATATTACTTATTCGAAAGTTGAAACTCCTTTAAAATGTTAATGTAATGCATTCTTTTAAATTTTCTCTCTATCCAATTCTGTTATTCTGTAAGTCAAATAAGTACGGTAGCTTTTGTACACATGTACAAGTGGGCAGAGACCAGATATAGGCCTCATCGGTACCGTGGAATCCTGACTTTTTATGTCTTTCTATATCAAGAACAGGAATTTTCCCGTGATAAGATTTGTTCTCTACTTGTCGAGGTTCACTTCTGCCGTAGAGGGGTCATATAAGACCAGAAACCTAAGAAAGAACGACTATTTTTGTTTACACTTATCTTTCTAACATTATAAAAAGCAACAGAATAACCACAAAATATTTTCCTGATTTTTCTTATGTCGCTGTTTGACTTTTTATTACTCGTTTCCTTCAGTGTCCGTCATCGCGGGGGAAATTAATGTGACTACGATGTAATACCAACACAATTTAACTGATGGTAACCAAATGCTTGTTAAGAAGAAAGTTTATCCATCATTCCACACAAATTGTGATCTTCCGTATCTTGAACACACCCATCTTACCAATACCCATAAATGTCAAAGTACGGTAACCCAACACGGTAATAAATCAGATATATTCTTTATCATCTTTACACATTTTGAATTTGACGAGGATGCGCGTAAATGTGTAAACATGTCAATTAAATTTTATTATGATGTTCACAAATTGCAATGTATAACACCCAGCTGTCTAAGATATGAAAATGATAATGTTGATTTAATTAATTTTTAATTAATGCCTTAAATGAATTTGTGTCGAAAAATACTACGTGCAATAGTTTGTCAAGAGATATTAGAGTTTATAAGAAATTTCAAATAAAACGCTAAACAAGGGGGGAAAAATCAATTTCACAAGATCGTATGTTAAGTAGAATATTTTTTGATACTTATTTATAAAATGCATTTTTGGCAATATTGAGAGTTTAAGTGGCTGGCATATACTTCATTGTCTTGAAGTTTCTTCAGGATTCAGGACGTTGACCGAAACATTGGGAACGAATGAAACTTTATTATAAATTTGCTTTAATCATATCCTCTTGATTTCCAAAGATATGTGATGTAACAAATTCAGATCAAATGACGTTTTTTGATATTTTTATTATCATTATTCTTAATTTAATTATAAGTATATAGAGTCTATTTGTTTGTGTTAAAGTTTTAGTAACATCCGGTCATGATAAAGGTCGTTGACCGGAACATCGTTAGGAAATCAAAATAATTACAAATTCCTCTTATAACCATATCCTGATGGTTACCAAAATCATTTCAATTTAAAAAAAATTGTACCATTTGTTGCATAAAGATTTTTTTAGATCCTTTTCAAGCCGTTTACATTGAAATCATGATTCCTAAATTACCCAAATTTTAGAACTTTACAAGGTGATTTTAATATAACTCGAATGATCCTATTCCGATCACAGTCTTCCAGTGGGCACAGTCTCGTCATGCACTAGAAATCCTTCAGCTGCCCTGTGAAACAGCTAACCAATCAAAGACATTTAATATATGATTCTGCGCGGTTTGGATTTCCGTTTCAAATTTGAATGTAAACAAAATGGATTTTAACAAAGCACTACATATTGGCGGGGGGAATACTCTTTTGCGATCTTTTATTCCACTTCTCCTTCGTTTCTCTTGAAGATTATCTCTGTTAAAAACATGTGTACAATGTGTATAACACGTGGCTCAAGGTTTGATCAATTCTTATTTAGAAGTTATGATTCTGATCTTGTTCTTGTTCGAACCAGAGTATAGAACTGAAATCTGATATAACAATAAGATACCGTGAACAAATAACCTGAAAACCATTGATTTTCAGTTTAACTGCAAATCAAAAGACGAATAAATATGGTGAATTGTGATGTAATAAAAAATATAAAGACTGATTCACAGAGACATCCTTCCATGTTTATCAGTTCCAAACAAATTATCAGGTATATATATATATATCATAATACATCTATATCTGTATCTTATGTAAATTTCTATATAGAACTCACGATGCGTCTTGAACAGTATAGGTCTTTTCATCCTTTCGGTCTTTACGTGTGATACATTTTTAAAAAATATATAATGAATGGGTCAATAGAAGTATTCATTATTCAAAAGTCATAAATGGAATTTAATGAAATTTATGAAAGAGTCATATTAACAAGCTTGTCGAATGAATGTCAGAGGTGATGATGGATAGTGTCTTATTGAGTATCATCTAATGATTATTGGCAATTTCAGACTCCAAATTTTATTCGAGGTAAGAACTAAAATTTCGTCAATTGGCAAAAAAGTTATTCAAAAGACTTTAAACATAGCAATTACGTAATGTAAATAAAAATTATTAAGTCCGGTGCATGATTCGTTCGAAAGATTCTTTCAAACGCGACTGATACCGGAAATGAAATGCATGTAATTAATATCATTCCAGGATTATTTTTAACATTCATGACATTACAGGTAAATTGTGTTTTGGGAAATATTCCATCAGTGACAGATGTCAGTGTCCCGAATCACAACGTCAAATTGGCCACATTAATGTAGCGAAAATTAAAGTAAATAAAAAATCTAATTGTTTTTCATGGATCTATAAAATAACCAGTTGAATATACATGATGTTTCACGGGGAAATAAGTAAAACGAACAGCATGTCATATCACCTGTATTATACAAACATGAATGTTTATTTTTGTCAGTGCATTTAAGTCTACAGCACTGTATCCTGTAGTATTTTATTAATAATACTTTAGTAATTTAAACATCACTGACAGATAAGTATTAGATTAATTAACGACATAGACCAACGGACATTGTATTTACTGACATATTAGACCCGGTGCACAGACAAGTTTGGTAGTATTGGTTGCTATATCTTCCATTCAGTAAAACTCGTTTAGATGAAACAATCTCAAAAAGTACCTGGAAATAGTCAAAGTAATCTACTCATACTACTACTACTTCTACTACAAGTTCTACTACTGCTGCTACTACTACTACTACTACTACTACTACTACTATTACTACCACCACCACTACTACTACTACTACTACTACTATTACTACCACCACCACTACCACCACTACTACTACTACTACTACTACTACTACTACTACTACTACTACTACTGCTGCTATTACTACTACTACTACTACTACTACTACTATTACTACCACCACCACTACCACCACTACTACTACTACTACTACTACTACTACTACTACTACTACTACTAATACTACTACTACCACTACTACTACTATTACTACTACTACTACTACTGGTACTACCACTTTTATGGAAATGTCAAAAGGTTTAGGTGAAGTACCAGCACATTTTACCCGTGCTTTGGGCTGACAACACGGCTGTGGGGGTTCTTTTACGCATCACGGCTACCATGACACAAGGCTCCAGTTTTCGGTGTCATCCGGAAAAAAAACACTTGTATGTGAAACCCTTGGTGAATAAAGAGCTACAACAATCTTTAAAGATCTTTAGTATGACTCGGTATCGGGAATCGACCTCGGGTACTTCTGCTTGCGAAGTGAACGCTCTACCACAATGATGATGATGTTTATGATGATGATGATGATGATGATGATGATGATGGTGATGATGAAATAGTAAAATTAAATATTCATGTTGATAAAAAATCGAAAATTTTGTTTATAATTAATACCCCCGGTTCACATATAGAAGTGGTTTTTTTCAGAATTCCAGCTATCTTGAAGGATTCGAAAACAATATATACTTTTATTTTTATCAACTTCTAATTAATTAATATACCTAAGATATTTTTTCCGTGAGCGAATTTAATCATGACTTCCAAATACACACTCTGTAGAACAAAAATAGAGCTTCTTGATTAGATAAATGAGGTAATTGACTTATTTGCAAATATGTGATTAGTCATTTAAATTGCACGGAAAAATGTATTGTCTTCTTCAGTGAACCACAAAAATAGCAAATCTGTTAGCCCAATGATTTGAAATTTCATCGTTAATAGACAGTACGTACAGAACAGACAGGAATTCAACATATATCTCTATATATATATATCTATATATATATATATATATATCTCTATATATATATATATATATATATATATATATATATCTCTCTGAATATCAAAGATAATAATGATAAATAAGAAAATAATACAATTATTAAACATCTAATTATTTTACTCAAATTAAGAACACTGACTTTATCATATACTTGGTTTTTATTTTGATTTGATTTTGATTTTTTGTTTTACGCCATACTCAACAATCTTTCAGTCATTTGATGGCGTCCAGTTTTTATTGGTGGAGGAGAAACCCCGGTTACCCGGGTAAAGACCACCGACCTTCCGCAAGAAAACTGGCAAACTTTCCCACTTAATTCGATCATATACTTGGTATCAATTTGTCAAGCTTCAAACACTCCAATTGGAAAGCTGGCATAGAAGACGTTAAACACACGGCTAAGTTATTTCCCAGAGAAGTATTCTCTGATTCGTTTCTTAGTAATAAAGATGTGTTCAACTGGTGTTTTCCTATGTAGCTATACTAATATTTTTGGGCTGACTTTTACAGACAATGGAAATAGAACATAAATATACAAAACTACACATATTTTTCCATCAGCATCATCAGACTGCACGCGATCGTTGTAGCGGAATGATTCAACGAGAGCGTAGTTCGAGTTGAATCCATCCGCTACAACGATCAAGTGCAGTCAGATGATATGGATAGAAACATTTGTGTGGTTTTGTATTTATTACATGTCCCTCATTTATCTCTATTTGTGTACACAGTTAAAAATAATTCCGCTTTTAACGACGCTATCAAATATTTTTGGATGACATGAATCGCATTTTGAAAATAGCTCCGGCGAAATTTCCGTATCCAACTACAGTGCAATACGACGTTATGTACTCTGTATTGTAACTGTATGATTACACATGCATGTAATGAAAGTGATTATTAATCATACATGCAGTGTTTTGTATATGCCGATTAAAAAATAATTAAATGCATGCTCTCGTTATTTTAGAGGTTGTTATAACTTTGAAATGATTTGTTTTCAATTTCTTAAGAACGTTTTTGAATCAAAAATTAAAATATCCAAACTGCACATGTATTTCAGGTGAAAATATTTCTTCTTCAACAACTGTAAAAGGCCAGCACACATTATATTGTATTTTGTGATTTCGAAATCGGTTTTATAATACCCGACAGCAAGGTTTACATAAAATATTTCTGAATGACTGTAGGTTTCACGTTATTTCTTCTTCTTTTAAAAACATCAAGCTTAAGATGTGTAAAACAAATGTTTTTTTCCAGGTGTTTCTTTTCTATTACAAAGCATATGGAGTGTGTATTTCAGTTCTGGACTTCCTATTTCATTTGCTTCTTATTTCTAAATTTTCGAGGTCAATAAAACAATGTGCTTTATTGACTTACATTAAAAAGACATTTCTTTCAACTAGTGGAGTTATACTGGCAAACAAACTTAATCAGATATCTAATTAAGTGATGCTGAAAGTGTTTACGGGTTGGATATATATTTGGTTTTTCTAAAATAAAAAAACCAGGTCCCGTGTCACATTAGGTGTCTCCACGTTAAAGAACCCTCACTGTTCAAGGGTCGTAAATGCCGATCATAGGCTAAAATTTGAAGCCCTTCACCGGCATTTGGTGACGTCTACATATGAGTGAATGAACATTTTTTGAATGGAAAGTTTAATAACAATACAGCTACAACAACTCTAAAATTGAAAACTAAATGTAAATTTCATTTTGAATGTGTTTGTATCAAAATATCTATCAGATTGATAATTTCCATTTTTAGGTTAAAAAGTCCCAATTCCTTCCAAATGATGGACGAACATGGAAATATTTTACTTGAAGAAAATCTCGTAGCAAAATCACAAAGCAAAAAGGTTGGTCATGATATTTGATCGTAGCAAAATCTTTTCTCATCCTATATGTATTTTGTATTATATTTATTTTACAATACCCATGTAATTTAAACATGCCATCAAATTTTGGTAAATCTTTCTTCTTGTTTATGATAAAACAGTGCAACATCACCTATAAGAACACATAGCTAACTGACTCCTATTGGTCTACTTATCGTGTTGGTGAAGTGCGGGTTCGGAATTTATTTTATATTTATCAAGAGACTGCATATTATAACGGTCTGAAGTGCGATGTGATTTCGTAGGCGAAGTTCCTTTGTATTTGCGTGGCGGAACTATTGGTGTGACAGGACTTTAACTAAGAAGACAAATATCATACAACACTTTACATATATTCCAGCTCAAAGAACTGATATATGTGATGTATTGCTCTAAATGAGCTCTTTGATGCGACAAACTTATGTAATTTGTCAGTAACCGAAATTTGGTGTGTTCGGGTTGTGCAGTGGTTATAGTGCACTCGTTTCTAACCAATGCGACCCCGGGTTCGATCAAAGAATTCGACAAGATAGTATGTGAGATGGTATGGTGGTTACCAAGACGGACACGTGGGTTTTCTTCGAGTACTCCAGTTTCCTTCCAGAGCAGAACCCCCGCACACCAACATCAGAGCCAGCGAGAGACATTTATATAAGTTGGCGTAACATGTTTGTTTAAACATTTTAACCGAAATTACATTGTGAGTTTCTCTAAGGTGTTTAACAGATACCATGTGCTGAACTCATATATAGCATATAATCAATTACATTTTGCAGTAAACAGAAATATATAGTGATAGAAAAAATATATTATTACAAATAAATGTTCTCCTGTAACATCTCGCAATATATTAAGATTATGTAAAATATATGTTTTTGCAGTATTGTGGTGAGTGGTTAAATGTTCCGTTTCTGTACCTCCGATATCTTTACAAAAAGAGACTGCGGTTTACAATCACCACCTTAAAATATCCTTCAGGAGAGATATCGGGGATAGCAAGAGTTAACAAAAACAGACAACAATGTAAGTTGGAAAACTTTGCATCCAGACATATTTTATCATTTGTAAATACAGGTTTTCCCGTTGCTGCTTTACCACCTTCAGGTATTTTATTCCGCGCGATTTTATTTGTTATTCTTCGTTTGTTTTTATTCAAAACTTTGACAAATGCTTTGAAATAGTTGAATCGTGAACTGTCAATCATCATATTTGATAACAAGTTATGTCTATAAATAAGATTTTGATTTTAAACGATATTTGAACTATATTTATTCAGCTTTGTAATTCCAGTATGTGTTATGCATACATGTTTATTGGGGTATATATATATATATATATATATATATATATATATATATATATATATATATATATATATATATATATATATATAACGTTCCCGTTGATACAGCTTTATCATTCCACAATGTGC
The DNA here is from genome assembly GCA_030159075.1 of Atrina japonica. Classification (NCBI taxonomy): domain Eukaryota; kingdom Metazoa; phylum Mollusca; class Bivalvia; order Pterioida; family Pinnidae; genus Atrina; species Atrina japonica. The sequence goes on from BROG01000867.1 coordinate 50,774, forward strand.
TATGGATATATATCGGATATATGTTCTAATATATATATAGCAAATGTTGCGGTTTTTATACGAAACTCTGATTGATGTGTTTACTTATCTGTCCGTTAGATAAATTATTTATACACTCACATTTTAAATTAAATACATTTCTCTTTAAATATAAATTTAGGTACATTTCTTGCACTCCTTGTCTCCCCCACACATAACGGGATTGGTGGATTTGCAGAACTGACGTATGGTATACGAAACAAGAATGTGGAATACGTTATTACCTATGATGGACTATATAATGTAAAAAGTAAGACATTTCCGACCTATTCTTAGACATAAGTGTATATATTGATTTACACAGTTACAGTTTATCAAAGTAATATTACTTGATACATATGTTATTGTCAATTGTGTGATAGTATCCAATACACTATTACTTTTATGTTGATAACAGTACTTCACAATTACTTACATTTAAGTAGATAGCAGTACTTCTGAAATACACTTAGCTTTAAGTGGTTAAAAGTATTTCATAATTACACTATCATTTAAGTGGATAAGAGTTCTCCACCTTAAACTTTCTTTACGGTGGATAGCAGTATTTCACAATTACACTTACTGTTAAGTGGATAGCAGTATATCACAATCACACTCACAATTAAGTGGATAGCAGTAGTTCACAGTTACACTTACAGTAAAGTGGATAGCAGTGTATCACAATTACACTTACAGTTAAGTGGACTGCAGTGCTTCACAATTACACTTACAGTTAAGTGGACAGCAGTGCTTCACAATTACACTTACAGTTAAGTGGATAAGAGTTCTCCACCTTAAACTTACTTTACGGTGGATAGCAGTATTTCACAATTACACTTACTGTTAAGTGGATAGCAGTATATCACAATCACACTCACAATTAAGTGGATAGCAGTAGTTCACAGTTACACTTACAGTAAAGTGGATAGCAGTGTATCACAATTACACTTACAGTTAAGTGGACTGCAGTGCTTCACAATTACACTTACAGTTAAGTGGACAGCAGTGCTTCACAATTACACTTACAGTTAAGTGGATAGTAGTATATCACAATTACACTCACAGTTAAGTGGACAGCAGTACTTCAAACTTACACGGTTACTATCAAGTGGATATCAGTACATGTATTTAATACTTTTGCTGTTACTTTTTATCTGAATCACAGTAATGAACATTTACATTGCTTCATTAAGGTGAGTAACAGTAGAGTACTTAACACATGTTTATCATTATCAAGTGTAGATTTACATTTTAGCACAGACAAGTAGGGGGGGAATATAAATATGATTTAAATCTTAATTTTACAAATGGCATACATATGACCATTAGATTAGTGCAACGCTGTATTATCATTATTATTATTATTATTATAATTATAATTATTATTATTATTATTATTATTATTATTATTTATTGTTGTTATTGTTATCGTGTCATAATTATTACTGTATATTTATTATTCTTGCTACGATCATTTCTTTTTCTTATCTTAATTATTATTTTATCTATTCGCCATGTTATCTTTTTATTTATTTTTATTTTATTTTGTCATAATTTTTTATTTATTTATCTTTTTATAATTTCAGGAAATCGACAGGAATATTTCGTAACTATCGAGAAGAGAACTAAAATTCTACACCAACTCATAAAACGCTCCCGGAGAAAAAAGGTAGAAAAAAACCCTTGCAGTAATGAAGTATCTTTATTTCATATCAAGTCATTAAGTTTTACTGAATTAAATCAAAACGAATACTTGGGAGACAAATTTCTTTTTTTAAGTTGAAATGATCGCTTCTTTCCTTTGAAATGTTAAATTACGTTAATAAATTGGTTGTATGTGGATATGTATATAGTGTTATGTATATTTGCAGTATATGATTAAGTGTGACTAACTGATATAAAACAAAACCTTTTGTATCATCACCACGATTTTAAGCTGATACATAAGATACTATTATTATTGATAACACAGAAATATAATATCATCATTCCACGCTCACACATTCTTATTTATAATCATGTTATATTGATTGATATATACAGTAAAACAAGATGCAAGATCATCTTTACATCAAAGTCTTTTAATATAGTGAAGAAAAGTGCTGAAAAATAAAGAGTATAAAAACATATAAAACGAATCTCATTTTACATTGCAGAGTAATAAATTTAGAGGTCTATGGATGAAATTGGACAAGAAAAGCCGGAAACTGTTGTCAAGAAATAGATTACGTTTGCGTATTACATCAAAAGGTGGTACAACGATGATTGGTGAAATAGGACCACCTTTGACATGTGGAGGTATGCTAATTGTATGCATTGAATGGAGAAGGGAAAAGCAGGGTAGCATTATATGCAAATATATAACTGCATGGCCTAAAATTATGAAAAACAGCTAGACAAGTATTTATGTCACAGTTCACTAGATCGGTTACTAAATGTTGCACAACTGTGTCAAAATGAATCAGGAAATATGACAATAAGTCCGTATCATTATTTAATATAATGCATTGTCTTTCATTTCAAACATCAAATCACGGATTATGTCCATTATGGTTGATACAAACAGCCACTGAAAGTAAGGGGGTGCAAAAAAGTTTCATAAGTTTAATAGCGTGTATACCGTCATTTGCACTGATGCATTCTTCGCACAACAAACCATTGAACGAAACAGATTATGCAGAAATGCCTGGGGAATGTTCCGCCATATGCGCAATAAAGAACGACACAAAGCGTCAAACGTAGCAGGGGTGGTGGCTTTTGACGTAGACGTCGTTCCATTTCATCCCAAACATGTTCTATAGGCGATACGTCCGGTGCCATCGCAGGCCAGAATAGCACATTCACGTTTTGCTGCTGTAGATAGCCATTGACAACACGTGCGGTGTGCAGTCGTGTGTTGTCCTGCTGCAGAATGATGTCACGCTGCTTGTTGTGTATGAATGGAATGACGTGCTGATGTACAGCGTGTTAGCGTGTTAAATTGCATTCCAATATCACCAAAAGGGGTCCTTCCACCCAGATCATAACGCTTTCTCCGCCAAATTGGCGGCGCTGAATAACACAGGCGTCAATGTAACTTTCTCCAGCGCCACAGTAAGCCCGAACACGACCGTCATTGCTGTCAAGACGAAATTTCGACTCGTCCGTAAACAGAACCTCTGTCCAATCTCTGTTATTGAAGCGACGTACCTCCTACACCACCCTAATCTCGCAACACGGTGACACCAGAGCAGAACAAGACTGATAGCCGGACTTCAAGGATGGATGTTGGCCTCTCGCAATCTGGTAGGGGTACTTATCCGTCGATGCTCAGGGATGCTTATAGACGTCAAAGAAACCGATTGGAATCGATTACGCAAATGCGACGTCAGTATATACGTTTCTTACGTCACACGCGGGCGTCCTGATCGCGGGTGGTCCCTAATGGTTCTAGTTTGCTGATACCGTCTCCATAAAGCATTTACAGTGTTAATATGAACTCCAAGACACCCCAGCTTCCAGCATCCTAATAGCAAGCAAACGATTATTTTCAATCATGCGGCGCACCTCTCAATCAAAATTTTATTCCGGAAACTAGTTTTTCTGTTTAAATACATTGAATACTGTCAATGAATGCAAAAAATTATAATCGATTCCTGACCACGTGTCGCATAGTCTCGAAACTCCAGAGAAGCGTGCTGTAACAAATTGAGTACTCAGACACTCGTTTAGTATATTAAACTATGACTTTAAGAATAAACTTTAACTTTTAAGTATACAGTTACTTTTTTCCGCATATATATATATATATATATATGTATATATATATATATATCGTTGTGTGTGTGTGTGTGTGTGTGTGTGTGTGTGTGTGTGTGTGTGTGTGTGTGTGTGTGTGTGTTGATTTGTTTTTAGATTATGCTGATATAAATTCTGATGCAAAATGACATGATATTTCACTAAATTTTATACATCTAGTTTCTTGATTTACACTTTGTAGCGTTTGTTGGAGTCTTGTCCAGTAGCGAGGCATTAGTTTACCCACAGATGGCTTTATCAAGTTCTGGGCTGGCGTTATTTCAAATTCGTGAAAATGGATACATTAGTTATCAGGTAATATACAAGTTTTCCTCATGATGTAAAAATAAAATAATTCAATTTTACAAAAACAATTTGTTTGGGAATTTATGTTTTTGTAATACTCTGTACTCTTTACAATTAGAATTATATAAATGTATATTATTCAAGTGAGAATGCTAATTCTATAATACATTAATATTATTATTATTATTAGTAGTAGTAGTAATAGTAGTAGTAGTAGTAGTAGTAGTAGTAGTAGTAGTAGTAGTAGTAGTATTTTTGCTGTATGCATAGAGTACATAATATTTGTATAAAAACAATGTACCATGGAATCCAAGGTTTTATGATTAATTACATCTAGATTATTGATGAAAAACATGTACATGTATTTCTGTAGTATTGGGGTATAAATATGAACTTATTATGACCTTTTCCTAATTAACAATTGATAATATTGTATGAATTACTGTAAAAGGTAACAACTTGGTAATATACTTCATACACAGGTTCGTCTATTCGGAATGAAAGGTCGAGTGTCGTATTTAACACTAGAAACATCACCTACAAGACGAGGTCGCCGTAAAGTTATATATAACTTAAGCGGTCAGTTCCAAAAGAATGGCACATCTTTTGATGGGATGGTAAGATAAATTCAATGTTTATTCATTTAAATGTTGTACAACCTTTGTTACATAAAACAAACACACAAATGACTATTCAGTTACATATTGTGACTTCGTACATGCGTATTTTTTATTTAATGTCGAATACAAAAGGACGACCACAAGATAAAGTCAATCAGTGTTCTTTAAAGTATCAAGCCTTTTTGTGATACCTCGTTCGATAGACCCTTTCACTTTTAGTATTCTGTCAAACAATTGGAATGTCAAGCATCAAGTAAGACCAAGTAACAGTAATCAAACCAGGGAACTTCCGCTTCGTTTGCAAGTCAAACGCTCTTCCACGAGACCACTTCCGGTGGTGCAATTGGCTGTATTATGTTGTGATGTATCTTGATTCTGTTTCAGGCTAGTGGGGTGATCACAAACACAAGAGCTAAGTACATAGCGTTACTGTTGTCTGGTAAGCTATTTGTCAATGTAGAGACGGAGAGACGAGCCTTTAGTGCAATGCGTGGAAGAATAGAACACCTAGGTTATAATAACGTTATTAACTACTATAAAGGTAAGAGAACTAAACTTAACTTTAAAATAAAAATTTAACATTAACATACGTACTGGTTTGTTATCCAGCTTTACTTAAAACATAACTTTTAAAATAGCTCTTGTATTATTTCTGTAGATATCGAGCTAAAGTTGCTTTATTACCCTTGTTTGCCTATACTATGAACTGTTTCTCCATGAACGAGAATACTGATTTCCTCTCCATACCACATTATCTCATCTTTGAACTTTCCAGAGGTCCACTATCTAATGTGTTGTCTATTGTCCCATGTGTTAATGTTGGAACTTCGGCATCTGTTATGTATAAACCATGGATTACTATATAGGACAATGGATGACAGATGTAAACATGGATTTAGGTGTCATATTTGATTTTGTATTATATCACCTTTTTTATAAGAACTATACATCAGTTTAAATTGTTTTGAGCATTATTCCTGGCCTCACGTTTTCTGTTGTGTGTGTGTGTGTGTGTGTGTGTGTGTGTGTGTGTGTGTGTGTGTGTGTGTGTGTGTTGATTTGTTTGTTTATTTATTTTACTTTTAATATCAGTTGTGTCCACATAGATCATCATAGACATTGTTTTCCTGTCCAATGTGATTCCTATTTTGTTTTACATGTAATATATTCTGTTTCAGTGAGGCCAGAGATGTTAATGTCTCTACCTTCACTGCCGACAGGGGTCGCTGGAGCAGTATGGATTTTAATTGATAAAACCTGTAAACTGCATTATCAGATTATTTTGTCTGGCCTGAGAGAGTATTCCTCTCTAACAGCATTATTAACGGGCAAGTTTGACTCTACAGCCACCGACAGAAAAAATGCTATCTACACAATCATCATATCGGACTTTGTCAACGGAATGGTAAGAGTTTTAAAAAGTATCAAATTAATGTGTATATAATCTATATATCAGTGGTTCTGTTAATATACAAATTTTGCATCTGGAAATGTGTAAGATCAAGATCTCGATATTGTATATCCTTACACCTTGTCACATACAAATCAGAAAAAACTACTGTACAAGTAGAAATTTTAGCGAGACGCAAATCTAGCATTTTGTCCTAATATTATGTATATCATTTTAACGAGAAGTAATTTTAGCGATTTAATCATAAAAAAGATAAGTTTTGCCTACGACGAGGAAAGAATTGTTAGCAATACTCAATTTAAACTATCTCAATAACCTTGCTTAGTAATGCCAAAATTGAACCCTCTCTAAAATTACGGTATTTGTTAAATTGTGTTTGGTCTATCTATCTATCGGTGGAGGCGGATATGTCGTCGTTGAAAATATTTGATCTGACGTTCGAGATGAGCAGGAGTTTAGTCATTAATTTGTAAATTATGTTGTGGTCCATGTTATGTGATAAGTGGATAACGTCCAACGTAAGTAAAGTCATGCTTTGTTAAGTAAAAGGTATTTCGGTCAGACGAAATGTTCCAAAAAATGTTCAAACATATTTATTTAAACTAGTATTTTACTTTTAAACTATATTATTTGAATCACTAGGCGAACGGCGTAATAACAGATATATCCTCAGAAGTTTACAAGAGTTTACACGAGGGAACATCTTTTCTACACATCAGTGTTGTCGGCGTATTGAAGGGAGAAGTGATTGCAAATGTGAGTTGTTATTCAAATTTATAATTATGATCTATACAACAAAATATTTTTTTCTCCAAATCAATATGATTGAATACGTTCACAGTAGTAGTAGTAGTAGTAGTAGTAGTAGTAGTAGTAGTAGTAGTAGTAGTAGCAATAGTAGTAGTAGTAGTAGTAGTAGTAATAGCAGCAGTTGTAGTAGCAGTAGTAGTAAAAGTAGTATAGCAGTTGTGACGTAGTACTAGTAGTAGTAGTAGCAATAGTATTAGTAGTACTGGTAGTAGTAGTAGTAGTAGTAGTAGTAGCAGCAGTAGTAGTAGCAATAGTAGTAGTAGTAGTAGTAGTAGTAGTAGTAGCAATAGTATTAGTAGTACTTGTAGTAGTAGTAGTAGTAGTAGTAGTAGTAGTAGTAGCAGCAGCAGTAGTAGTAGCAATAGTAGTAGTAGCAGTAGTAGTAATAGCAGTAGTTGTAGTAGCAATAGTAGTAAAAGTAGTATAGCAGTTGTGACGTAGTACTATTAGTAGTAGTAGCATTAATAGTAGTAGTAGTAGTAGTAGTAGTAGTAGTAGTAGTAGTAGTAGTAGTAGTAGTAGTAGAAATAGTAGTAGTAGAAGTTGTAGTAGTACTAGTCGTCGTCGTCGTCGTCGTAGTAGTAGTAGTAGTAGTATTAGTAGTAGTAGTAGAAGTAGTAGTAGTAGTTGTATTAGTAGTAGTAGTAGAAGTTACAATAATGATAGGAATAGTAGTAGTGGAAGTAATTGTAGTAGTAGCAGCAGCAATTGTCTTCAAGTATATTTCACACACACAAACACACACACAAACACACACACACACACACACACACACACACACACACACACACACACACAGAGAAAGAGTCACAGTCAAGGAATATAAAACCATATTATAACCAGAGGAATTTCATATTATTTCAGCTCAGTGTATCAAGTGACTGTTGGAGAATGCCAAGTGATCAGAGTCACGGAATGACAATCGGGGAAGATGGAACCTTAATACTAACAGAATCCGGCTGCAATTATGAAGGCGTTTTCTACAAAAATTATGATAGCTTTATCCCTAAATATAATAGTACTTGCAACACTTGTAGCTGTAAGGTAAGACAAAATAATTATATTTAGTTTCTAATATCACACCATCGTAATGTCAGCTCAGCATCAGTTGTTGCAAACAATTTTCCCTTATGTATATATAATAAAGTCTCGTTATGTCGAAAACGCTTGAGTAAAAAACTCGGTTAAGTGAAAGTGAAGCTTTTCGTTTTAGTTTCTATGGATAGAAAAAAAATGTTGATTAAAATTCCGGTTTTCTCGAATGATAGATATCTCGAAGTAATAGGTGCGGTTTCGTGACCTTCGAGGTAACGGATTCCAATGTATTTTTAAGTAAATGTTCATATGAAATAATTTTTGTGTTGTCCTTATGAGAAGATGTACTATTTATTGAATGTGCGTTGATTTCTCTGGTACAACTAATAATAGTTCCTAAAGACAATCATGTTGATTAAGGCTAAGACCACGGTATTATAGTGATGAATACGAAATTGATATCAATACGACAAAAATAATAAATATTGACACTGGTAACGACAATAATAATAATAATTGACACAACAATAATTATAAATATTAACATGACAAAAATAATAAATATTGACATCAATAACGACAATAATGATATAAATATTGACATCAATAGCGACAATTATGATATAAATATTGACACCAATAACGACAATATTAATAAATATTGACGACAATAATGACACAATATTATTAAGGAAGACAACATGACAAAAAAGCAAATGACGACCTTGATAATGATACAAACACTGTCAACAGAACTACCCTGGAAGAGACAGTCGACATTACGTAAAGCTGTGTTTATGAAAATACATATAAATGTCTGTGATTGATATCAAATGTAAATTAATAGTTTAATTTTCACACAGGATGGGAAAGTAGAATGCCACAGTGCTGTTTGTCCCCGACTTTCATGTACTAAGCAGATCAAGTTGGACAATGATTGTTGTTCCACGTGTGCCAGTAAGTGAACACTTTACTGTGATCAAGAATATCATTTTCAGTGAGGTTATAATATGTATATTTGACTGATTTTGTTTTCATATTCATGTTAGATTCTTAATCAAAGATGTTTTTCAGTTGGATAGTAGTTTGATATTTCAGTAGATAGTTTAATATTTTACCCTATAATTTAGAGGGGTGTTACTATTGTGTTTGTATTTCTTCATGATTAGTCATAGAATTGAATGATGTATTCTTAACTAACAAAAGACCTTCATATGTGAGAGAGGTGTCGTCTGTACGTATATTTAATTGTTTGTTTTTCTGTCTGTCTGTCTGTCTGTCTGTCTGTATGTCTGTCTGTATGTATGTATGTATGTATGTATGTATGTATGTGTATGTATGTATGTACAAAGTATGTATGTAGGTAGGTATGTAGGGTGTATCTGTTTGTTCGTGCGTGCGTTCGTGAGTGGGGGATAGAACTTGTACATTATGGATATTCTTACTGCCATGGTATTTCTTCATAACAGAGTAAAAAATACGAAATGTGATGTTAAACAAAAACTAGGTGAAAATAAATTTGTTTTAGGTGATGTTGATTTGTCAAAGCGAAACTTTTCCTGTTTCTACTCTGGAGATAAACGTCTACATCGAGCTGGTACCTCCTGGCACCCGTATGTCCCACCAACTGGATATTCGACGTGCGTTGTATGTCGCTGTGAGGTACGGCAATCAATGTTTTTGTCTGTCGCTTATGGTCATAATAACAATCTCATGCATTACTTAAAATGAACATAGTATTATTGATCGTTTTACAAACACGGATTTACGAATTATTTTGCTTATTTCCTATGAATGTTTTACGACTTCTAGCTATTTAGGTTTGAATGCATATATCATAATTATTTAATAACTTTTTATAAATTCCGAAAGTGTCTCTTTAATACTGTTCATTGTAATCATCGAAATGCACACGAATAATATACAAGAAACACGCAACGAAAGATAATTCGTAGACTTTAGCACCACGTAAAGTATTTAGTTAGCATACTTATGTAAACTTGATATCCGTTATTCCTGCATATATTAACGCTTCCCGTATAAAATATAATATTAAATGTTTTATATTTTTTATATTTGAAGCCGGAAACACTCGAAGTAAAATGCAAACATAAACCGTGTCCGGTTTTAACGTGTCCATCTTCAGCAGCTGTAAGACTGCATGAAAATGACTGTTGTCAAATATGCTCAGGTAAGAATCATTTATCAGTGTACCTGTTCTCTGATATACATAATATCTCTCTATCTCTGTCTCTGTCTCTCTCTCTCTCTCTATCTCTGTCTCTCTCTCTCTCTCTCTCTCTCTCTCTCTCTCTCTCTCTCTCTCTCTCTCTCTCTCTCTCTCTCTCTCTCATATACAAACGAAATGAACTTCTCTGTGCCTTTTTTTCCAAATAGAAATAGTTTTGAAATCATGTAAACTAACTATCCGATATTGTGTACTATTCAAATACATGTAGTTCTCAAATATAACCTATGTCCCTACATATTACAACTAACATAAAATATATGTTTCCGTTGTTTTAGATTTCACAACAGTGCCAACTCCTACCATTATGCCAACATCAACTGATAGTAGTAATGAGGGTGGTAAGTTGCTTGTGTTATGCAGATAAAGTAGATTAGGTCATTAATGGATAACTAGAACGACAAAACGGGTACAATTATCCGCCATTCTTTTGACATACGGCACAGATAAGACACATGCTAATTTATTTTTAGTTTGGATTGCTCGTGGTCGTGTGGTTAGAGCATCGCAATTTACACCATGAAGTCTCTCACTTCTGGTCAGCACAGGTTCGAGCCCCGCTGCAACCAAAACTGATCTGAGAATGTTTGCTAATTAATTTAGAGAAGATCGGTGGTAACCAGGTTCTCTCCTCCACCAATAAAGACTGGTTCTGTTATATAACTGCAAAACTGTTGAGTGTGGCATAAAGCAATTTTTAAACTTCAAAATTCAAATTCAGCTCCAGTTTGTTTCCGGTTGTTCTCTCTAACACCGCAGTGTATTGTTTTCGGACTTAACAAGGTACAAATTTACCTATGTAAAAATGAAATTGCAAATAAATTCATAAACATATCACCATATTCGTTAACCAATGTTTTGGAAATGTGCCCTTTTACCATTTACATTTATTTGGATTATGACAAGTTTTAGTATGAAGACCATTTCATTAAAATATATTTGTAATATTATACTAAGCTGTGCAAAACTAAATATGTGTGCAATAATCTCATTCTAGCTTGCAGTTTAGGAAATCGAGTTTACAAAAACAAGTCAAGATGGCACCCAAACTTGAACTCACACGGAGTAGCTAAATGTGTAAAGTGCAAATGTAATGTAAGTATGATATCTTGGTTCTTATTACATACATATAGATTTACACAAACACTAACACGCATACCCACAATCACACAATTGTATATGTGATCCGCCATGGAAAAAGAGCCCATCGACATATGACGTCACAATGGAAAGACCAGTCCTTTTGAATTACAGAAGAGCATTAAAGCTTTTCGCTCTTTAAAAATCCCCGGGACATCCTTTAGATATTGAAAAAATAAAAGCATGCTACACTCCCAATCATTTGTGTAAATATTCCCCTAAGGGTGATTTAGTTTCTTTCTTATTTTTGTTTGTATCATTTAGATGCTTTCCCATCGTAAATTTTCCACATTTAAGTAGTAATATCCCTTAGTCGCCCGCATATGGAGTTTATATTTCACAAATGATCCGATATGCCAGGGCGTGCACAACATATGAAGATTTCATATACAGAGGTAAACTACTCACTGACAAATTATTGACACAGGGATATCGAAAACCACGTTTAATGTCAACGTTCCGCAAATTTTACGGTCGGTATAATAGTCTTGTTTGCGACTACTCTGTTACGCTAAGTGAAATGTTGAGTTGCCTTTTCGTTGGCGGTTGTTGGGACGTCTGTACCAATTGTGACGAGGATACACTCCTCACTTGTTTAATTGGACTTGACTGTGGACTCACGGCGGGTGTGACCGGTCGACAGGGGATGCTTACTCCTCCATGGCACCTGACCCAACCTCTTGGTTTCCAGAGGTCCGTGTTTGTCCATTTTTACCGGATTTGTATCTATGTCCTGGACATTCTATTGATTAATACTTTGGTATCTGAAATTTTTATATTAGAGTTAAAACATCTTTATGTGTAATTGTTTCTTTCTGAAATATAAATTTATGAATTATTGATAGTATTGTGTTGGATATCTGATTGTAGAATGGAAAAATAAAATGCAGGAGAAAGAAATGTAAGTCAAAGAATGCTTGTAACAATCCGGCGATACGGAAAAATAGATGTTGTCCAAAGTGTACAGGTGGGTTTTTGTTGCAATATATACTATGCAAGTTCGGTTTTGGTGGGCAAACGTTATTGTTCAGATTTCAGAAATAGCGTAGGATGTCTTCGTTACAACGTCACTGTAGACGTGCTTACTATTGTTAAGGACAAAAATTTTCATTAAACTTCGGTCAAAATTGTTCAAAGTAAAAAATGAAGAAGTTTCATTGCATAATCGAAACTTAAAGTCAATTATAATACGACAAATTAGATACAAAAATGGTCTCAAAATGAAGAACAATTGCGAATCCCAAACGGGATGGGACCAGGTGTCCGGAAACGTTTGATCGTAACCATTTATATATTTCTATTATTTTACTCCAACGAAAACTTGCTGTTAACAGTGTATTTGTAATGATCTATATATTTAGCTAATATTCGGTACAAAGTGGTTCTGAAACGTTATACTTGTTTATCGTGCTGATTCGTTTTTAGCTGTATTTATCCAATCGATATGTTAAAATGTAGATGACGCTGTTACAGTTCTTTGTTATTTTATGAATGTTCATCTTGTTTCATGATCGAAATACGACCTCAGTACATGATAACATTTGTTTCAATGTCATTCCTGAGAAATATTTCTATCTATATTTTTCAGGCATAAAATAGCTTATTTACCTGCTGCAAATACACAGATAAAGAGAAGATATTCTTATCAAAAAATCATCTAACGAACAGTCGTTTGAGCATACTGATGAAAATCCAGAATTGATTGGAAATTATTTAATTTTTTGTATATATTGTATGTACATATTTCTGTTTGTCGGGCTAAGAGTGCATCTCCACATTAATTTTCGCATTTTAACCTCATAAGACGTATTCGCCCATATTTAGAAAATTGTCCTGATTTTGTGTCTGAAAGTATTTTTAATTTTTAAATTCGCCACACACATTTCAGAACGAAAAGGTGAACATTTACCGATGGGGAATATTTCAATACATGCGGCATTGTAATGTATGTAAAAGTTGAAGCTTTTCACAGGGTGTTAACTTCATATGTTCAATCAGCATATTATTGCACATGTGTACATATCAAATGTGAAAATGAGTCTTTCAATTTCTCACACACACACACACACACACACACACACACACACACACAGATATATATATATATATATATATATATATATATATATATATATATATATATATATATATATATATATATATATATATAGTTGACATTGTGCACTTTGTTATCTATCTAACCATCTTGTCAACAAGCAATACTTGAACAATTTATAACGGAAACATTTCAGTATTATCTTGTTTATATGTACATATTTTTTACAAACTCAAAAAATCATTGTTTTCCCTCATGGTACGTGAACGGATTTCTTATTGGTGAAAACACAAAACATTATAAAACTTAAATTCCGTTACTTGTGAATTCAAGGTACAAGGGAATATCCACGCTGTTGCAATATAAAACTTGGGGGAAAAACAATTAAGTACGATGTATTCCAGGTCATCTAACCTTTGTTCATAGTGAATTATTGCAATAGCTATTTGTCTACCGTCGTCCGTCATGTATTAACTTTTTCACATTTTCAGTTTCCTCTTAAGAACCGCTGGGTCTCCGGCTTCAATACCTGAATGGGCACCACAATTGTAAATTCGTGGTCAACAACCCCAGAATCCTAGTCCTGGGTCAAAATCAATAACAAAGCAATTAATTGTCATTAAAAGACTGCCAACTTTTATATTCGAATAGAATTGAATATTTTAGACATTGATGCAAACGTTGTTTCCTAAATTTCAAGTTCATTGACACCTTCTCAAGTCTTAATTTTCAATTTCCCACAGGTGCCCATTAAGGTCCTTTGAGCCTTTACTTCCAACTCGCGGGTACTTCCATGTTCTGTATAAAATGCCTGACAGTTGGACTATTGGAACAAACAAAATGTATTGTAATTCATTTATTATCTAATTGTGGGGAGATCGTACGTTGTGTTCTTATTGTAGAGCGTTTGATTAGCAAGCGAAAGGTCCCTGGTCATACTTATACTAAAAAAATATGAAGGATTAATTGCTCCATTGTCAAGGGCTCGGCGAAAATCATGGATCTTTCTGAAGAAGTCACGTGTCACGGCAGGTGTGGTATGTAAAATAAACCTCATTGGCGTTAGAACATGACACTCAACCATATCCTCGTGAAATAACATATAAGCAGAAATTTTAGCGAGGATTCAATTTTAGCATTGTTAGTGAGATTGTTGAGATCGCTAAAAATTGAATATCGCTAACAATTCATTCTTCATCGTAGGTAAGAGTTGTCTTATTCCCAATCATAAAATCCCTAGAATTACATCTCGTTAAAATTATATACCATATTTGTTCGGACAAAACGCTAAATTTGCATCTAGCTAAAATTTCCACTTATACGGTATTCACACAAGGGAACTATTCTCGGTGGATGTAAGTCAACAATATAACCAAAAATAATTACTTGCTGTATTTCCTTCCTTCTCAGTCAAATAGGCATACAATATTTTATACTCCATGACGGTTAAAATGTAATCAAGAGGAACAGTCTGTCTTTCTGTCTGTCTCTGTCTGTCTGTCTCTATCTCCAGGACGTTTTACTTGTATATCAATAAATTCCATACGTATGATAAACATATAAAATGTGTATATATGGCATGCTGTACATATTCATCGGTATTTAATGCATTTTATAGCAAAAGCTGTGATTGAACTATCCATTCTATTTGTATATTTATATATCAATTTGCTTTAAATGCAATGTCAGTATCAGTTCTTTTTCAAACACTGTAAATGCAAAACAAGTATATATTTATTATATAGATTTATCTTCAATGCAATGGTCTATGAAGATTGCTAAATTCTGTGTTCTGGTTTTCAATTTGCTTTCTAAAACGAAACGCTGATATTCGTTTCTAAATATTACAGATCATATATAATTAAAACTAGTAAAATAATAAAAATACCAAGTTTACATGACCGAATTACAGTTAGGTCGTAGATTGGGTAAATTTGTCACTTTTCTACATTATTGGGGATATTAAGGGTTTATCTCTGGTCAGTAAATTTATTACCGACATTTCATACAAATGGGGTAAAATTTACTAGAGATACTTCATAGTGATGTCATTATAGTACCCATATCTGTAATGTTAGATACTATAAATGTTAAACTTGTATATCGTATGTGGCAATTACTATATTGGAAATAGATCTGATATATCTGATGTCTACGCATAATATTTTGTTCCACCACTGATGCGGTCATATATATATATTGCTTTCTGTGTTTTTTTATTTGATGAGGTTATTTTCACAAATTTATCTTTGAAATGTATGCAATACTTCTTGTTTAACGCATTAGACAGTCTTTATTTATGGACACATTCATGTGGAAATGAACGATACTGTTCAGACACGAAATCACAATAACAATACATAGAGATGGATGTTTATTTACAATTAAATGTACATGTACATTGTTTTATATTACGACTATAGAGCTGTTATAATTATATCACCTTCGGCTGCAACAGGTAATTAATTTTTAAATATTAATGTTTCATTGTTAATACCGAATATCAAACTTTGTAACAATGCAACATTTTTATCATACGTGTTCATCTTTTCAGTGTTGTCATGAAACATTCCTTGTTCAATCACATGATAATTATTACTTGTCACGTGACGAATAAATCACGCTTCATTTGCAGTCTTGTGTTGTCTGATTGTATCTTTAAAATATTAATTGAATTGTTTCATTACTTGTAAATACTTTTAATTGATTATAACCTTTTTAGATTTGTTTGTTTGTTGTTTGTTTGTTTTATTGTTGTTAAATTACTGCCATTGATTTTTCACGTAAATGGTCAATGCGGTGAGTTATTTTTAGAACAATATGAGTTGTCGTTGACGGCATTTTATTCAAAATAAATTGTAAAAGCAACTCTAAGCCAATTTGATACAATAAAAATATATCTAAATACGATATTATATACATTTATCGCGATTTCGACCCTTATACATAGTTTTAGGCTTAACATACATATGAGACGCAATACAGCATTTCCTTCATGTAGTTGTAATATGCGTGACCTCAAGATCAAACACTCCAAGACCTTTACCATAATATATTTGTTGACGCTGAAAAAACTTCAGGAAATACAGTCATTATTATCCCCATGTCTTATTCGCATGAATATGGAATAAATACAAGCATTTCCATCTGTCTTTGAATCGCATGGGGCCTTGACATTCGATTACCTTAGTAACAAAAAAAAAAACAAAAGTTAATTTATAATGTCTTATTCAAACTAGCACTTGCAATGGTTTACGTTTGGAAAGGGTAGTCTGATAATGTGTATGCTTTTTTATTCTTTTGACCACCAGATGGTATCATTCTGAAGTAAATGAGTAAAACAATGCCGTCGATGACAGTTTGTATTACTTTAAAGCGATATGAGCTGCCGTAGGTTAAAAAATTTACATGCCCATTTTTTGTAATATTTTATCTTATATATATTCCAGAGAGACCATCTGGTGGTTAGAATAACAAATGTATGTGTAAAATTGCAACAATCTTGCCAAACGTAACCCGTAATATCAGTTATTGTTTGTCCGCCATTAATTTGAGTATTGCAAATTAACATTCGGTAGATTTTTACGAAGATAACCGAGTGTGCAATAAACACGTGATATTTGCAGTTAATATACATTCTATTCTTATTACCCTTTGTTTTCGTTTATCATCATTTCATACCTAAATCAGGCAAAGTTTGTCTTTTTCATCGTTTCAAGACATTCGTTTCTGAAATTGTCCACGTACCGGGTATATCGGGTGATCTCGACCCATTTTAACTCGTCCCATCGCATTCTCGGCTTTATCATTCTTGAAACATATAATCATGAAATGCCCAACTCCAACGAACATGGCGGCACGATTGTGAAACATAAGATACGCATATTTTTCACTATTATATTGTTTTGATTTTTTCAATGTCAGCATTCGGGGTATCATTAAAGATAGGAAAAGTTTCTTTTAGTGACCCGATATATTTACTCATGTATTCATCCGATTTTCTTCAGGTATTTAAAATAGCGTTGAAAAGCATATATTTTACATAATACATGCACTTTCCAATAAAAATCACGCCCTGTATTTTAAAAGTAAATATAAAAATTGTCCGACTTTAACAAAGTCCGAGCGCATATAGGACCAATATCCCCTGACCGAAGTACGAAGTACATTTCATCTGGCGAAAGAGTTTATCTGAAAGGTCATTGCATACGAAAATACAGCTGGATTTTTAAGGTACGGGAAAAATTAAATTCTATAAACAAATAACACCGAAAAGAAGATCTTTTACAACGGTTCATGTATTTTATAATGTATTGGAACACACATTTTATCATATTCTCGACTGTAATAATTTGTAGTATTATTTGATATAAAAACCGTATTTCTGATATAAAAATACTACATATCAAAAAATGATTTTTTGACATGAACAAAATCGAATTTCTGATATCAAAAATTCGTTTTTATATTTTGATTTCAGATATTCGATATTTTGATATCAGACAATGATCAAAAAATCATTTCTGATACCAAAAAATCGAATTTCTGATATCAAAAATCATTTCCTGATATCAAAAAATAGTGAATAAACACTGAAACGGCGCCAAAAAATCAGAAATTTGATTATTGATTTAAAAAAATGAATTTTTTAGATATCAGAAAATAGTGAATAAATACTAAAACGGCGCCCCATAGAAAAGCATCACTAAAATTTCCAAGGCAAAAAATAGGAGTTTGATAAGTTACCTAGTCAGTGCGGAAGTATGCCTAATGTAAAAGACGGGTCATTTGCATTTAATTTGCATCAAATTGTTTTTGTCAATCACTAAAGCATAAACATAAAAATTGACCTAGTAATTAAAATTGCCTTTGAGATCATGATTTGAAACTGAGTGTTCTGATTAAAATCATCGTATACGTTGATTGAAGCAATACAACAGTTAAAGGCGCTTTAGCTGTGTTTACCCCTAAAAAATCTTTCGATTTTTTTTTCTACTTTTACTACTTGTACTTGATGTACAATAACAAATAAGAGCTATACACAAGCAAAAATAAATCTTATATTCATATATATATATATATATATATATATATATATATATATATATATATATATATATATATATATATATATATTGCAATATTATAATAATAAAATATATATAAATATAATAAAATATTTATATACCTTAATAATATAGTAAAATAATAAAAAAATTATAATAATAATATATATATTTTATAATTATAAATTTATATAAAATATATAAAATTATAATAAGTAATAATTATATTACTAATTATTAAAATTATATATAATTATAATAATATATAAAAATATTAATAATTAAATTTATATATAAATATTAATATATAAATTATATAATTATATATATAATTATATATACTCATTATTATATTGAATTAATTATAATAATAAAAAATTATTTAATATTAAATTAATAATATATTAGACAATTAAATTATAATTGATTTAATATTATATATAATAAATATATATATATATAACTAAATATATATTGTGAAAATAAGAACCAGGTCCAGTGTGTTGTGCAAATATAAATAGTAAGTTAAGTGAATAATTGCCAAACTAAGTTTCTCTAGCAATTTTCACAAAATATGATAAAGGAACGTAAGAATTTTTATGCCTGCGTAAATCTCTTTTGTTATTGCATCAGTCTAGTTAAAGATATTGGAAAAACAAATTTTGGAGAAAAAAAACATACCTAACGCCGCTTTAGGCCATACCTTAGACTATCTAACTGACTTTGTCTGTGGAAATAGAACGCAAGCTTATACTTAGACAATCTGCTATATTATATAAAGTAATATGATTTTTCATCAGTGATCTGCTGCAATACATAAATATGGTTGTATGGCTTTTTTACGCGTATATATTCGTTGGCACCAGCGATATGAAAAGCTTTATATATCGTTGTTTGTGTATCCCATTACTTAATTTTCAGATATGTGGATATAACAAATTGATGATAGTTTAGATATAAATGGCAGAAGGACTTACATAATGTACCCTTGTGTTATATCAAAAGTTTATTTATGGAGGGCCGGTGATTTCTTTCCGGAACATTGTAACCGAATTCTCTCCTCCACCTTGAAAAACGGGCTGCAACCATATAACTGATGTAAAATCCTATTCAATTTTTAATAAAAATTCATTTAAAGTTACATTGACGTATTCATGGTTATATATTACTTAAAATTAAATATCAACATATTAAATATAAAACTTGTATAATAAACTTCGGCTGTTCTAACTACAGGATAGGTGCATTGTAGTTTTAATTGCAATATTCTAACCATTCGGTTCCCAGTAGAGTTCATATCATTTAATTATCATGTTATTTTAGACATTAAACTATTTATTAAACTAAGTTAGACACAAGATCTGTAAGTAAATATTTGTGTATTAGCCTCCTGACAATGTAATTGATGCCGCATTAAAGGAGAGAAATATATATGTGAAGACACGGATACCAGCTGTTGCATGAAGTATTGCGTGACTATACTGTGAGGTCTATCCTCTTTTACCACCATTACAGGAATCTGTTTTTCATAGTGAAGTCTGATAAATGTTAGTATTATCCGACCAGTCAGTAGATTAATTGTCAACAAAATAATTCATCTTGATCAAAAACGCTTACACGGATATCAAAATCTGATGAAAGGAAATTGAGGTTCAAGCCGAGTTTTAGATATAACTTTTATGCATTTCACATTGAATAAATTTAATTGAAATGAACATTATCTATTCGATAGTAATTTATGAATCGTCTATAGTACGGATTGTGACGAGGATAAATTTCTAATGTTTCATTTGAATTTGAAGGTGGATTCACTGCGGGAGTAACTGGTAAACAGGAAATGCTTGCTCCATGCACCTGATCCCATCTCAACATTTCCGGAGGTTCGTATTTGTCCAGTATATTCATCCTATGTTTATACTGCATCCTAACCCTTAAGGTATTAGGGGTGTTTTATGTTTTATGCTTAGCAGAAGATCTTATACATAATTGTTTACTTAGAGCCTTTATAAGTCTACGTTGCACGAATTAAGTCTATTCTAACATTGTTCAACAAGAATGTATTAACTATTCTTTTACCCTTACACCTCCCGTTGTTGAATTGTAAGACATTTATTTTAATTTCCAATGAATTGTTGTAAAAATTTACTGATAAGATAAAATCATGGTGCCCTGGTTTCACGTGATTTTGTTTTCAATATCCTTAAATGCCATTCCGCAAGTAACAAGCAGCAGGACTATATACTTCAATCTACGTTTACTTTGTTACATCATTATACAGATGAAAATTCAATGGTTTGGTGAAACATTAAAAGATAGATTGAAGAATTTTTCTCCCTTTACTCATTTTAATCTACCATTTAATTTGTTTACATTATATTAGATAACATCCCCGAGTAAGTAAGCAGAGCTAATGACATAACTTATGACATATACAAACAAAGACCAGAGGTTTTGAAAAATGTTTTGAGGAAATAAATGACTATTTATTAAGTTATGAATTATATCCGACACTCTTTGCTCTTATGAATAAAATATATCAGAAATGTGAAAAGAAATATGAATCAAGGTTTGTTGTTAAGTGATAAGGTTAACATTTTGGCAGATCATGGATACATATAACATATTATCAAAATCCATCGAATAATCAATTGTAGAAATAAAAACCAATCTAAATATTGCTGACATCATAAAATACCCGACACTGATTATTTACATAACGCTAGTTAGGAAATGGGTTAGTTCTGGTGCATTAATCATCACTTTCTGTACAACGTAATCTAAAAAGTGGCAAAATCCGATAGTTATAGTACTACAAATTAAAACAACTGAATATAATGTTAGTAATAATAATGCCAATCCTCCAGAAAATCTATTTTAAGCCTTTATATTTCAGAACACTTGTACATAATTTCATATTAAGTCGTTCACCAAGTTTCGCATCGCCAGATCTGATTGTTTCAAAGGATAAATTATTAAAGTTATACTTGTAACTATATAAAATGTTGTATATAAAATTTGGAACAATAGAAACAGAACAACACGTATTTTATTTCAACATGCAGTTTTTAATCGATCCATCGACCAATTATAATATAAATAATGGTATGAAGAACGCAATTCATTGAATGTATCCTGAAACGTCAACTTGTTGATGTTGAGAAAGAAACGTTCTTTGAATATTCATGCCATATGTAAATTAACTTCTGTTGTAGTCTAACCCAGGTCTGGTCGTACATAAATGTTTACACAAGTTTGTTTTTGACATCGGGGCCCAAGTCACCAAATTTACTCAGTTGAGTTAAAAGTGCGCAAACTTTTATTTGTAACTGCACATGCAAACACCTGTGTGGTGAAGGCATTTAATTGTTATAATAATCAAAATTACTGCTCATGTTAACAAAACTTCAGAAATATTGCAAAATAGGTGGAGTGTATATACTCACAATTTGCGTACTGTATGCAAAGTATTTATTCATTTTTGAAGAAAGATCATTGGTGTGAAGCTAAATTTTAAATGTAAATGATGAAAAAGAAAATCTTTTATAATTACGAAAACCAAAAAGTTTCACAAACGATTATGTAGACAAAATAATGAAATAAAAATTGAGCTTGAGTATTGAGTAAATTTGGCGACTTCGGGACCGGATCTCGTCCTTTTACGTTATATCAAACTACTTACTGAGGCTACAGCTACATTTTGCGAAAAAAAAAACCATTAACAAACACATGCACACATACACAAATGGATATCGTAGGAATACCCTAAAAGGAACTTATGGTAAAGTACAAACAAATCAAGGATCACAAATTTTCAACTTGAATTTGCAATTTTAGCACAGGTATATCTCATATCAGATTAAAGTGGACTGAAGTTCTCTTTCAGGCTCCAATGAGTGATAATTTGTAGTATTCACTTTATTTAAGAAAATTGATATTGAAAATTGTAGTTATTCAACTGTCAGCTATCTTGGTATGAATTCCAACTAAATATTATAACCATAATACCAAAGTTATAATGCTTAAGACGATCATTTCTGTGAATTAGACTTCATCAGTTGAGCTCCAATTTAAAATGTATATGTATACTAAACGAGTGACATACGTCACATCATAAAAATCTCAGATACCAAAATATGAATATTCAATGTAATACTGAACAAACACGGACCTCTGGAAATCAAGAGGTGGGATCAGGGGGTCATGGAGGACTAAGCATCCCCTGATGACTGGTCACACCTGCTGCGGGTCCAAAGTCATATTTCAAACGAAATAAATGAGGAACAAATTCTTGTCATAATGTACAGATGACACAACAACCGTTATCAAATGCTAAAAAGTAGTCTGTGAATATATTTTTCAGGTTGATAAACACTGACGTTTCATTTAAAAATCAACAATTCACCAACCTTCAAGGAAAAACTGAAAGTGAACACTAATTTGTCATATTAAATTTATTTGGCTAGAATTTGTTTACAACCACTGCTCTTACAAAACAACTGAATAGATGGGACAAACACATGCAAAATATGGCCAGCACACCTAATTATGTGCGAATAAATATCATATGTAAAACAGATACCCTTGGTTTTCACTTATACTTCATAATTGTGTAGACCATGTTTCAAGGGAAGCAACTCTGGTATATTTTTCTTTTAGTTTCTTTTACAAATACTACCACATAACATTCAACACAGAGGGGGCAATGAAGATAAAAAAATAAAACAAATCTAGAATGGGTTATAGTTAAGGAAATTTGAATAATGATAAAGAACTGCAATTCTATATATGCTCAACAAAAGAGTTTAGTGCAGTATTCCATTATATCTAATCAAGTAGTCAAAGGCATTTAAAATTATCAATTCCAGAAAAATACCAAAGGTCCTCACATACAACAAAAAACTTTAAAAGTTTCAAATGAAAACAGAGCAGGTTTTGAACAACTGCTCATAACTAAAATAATGCATGGTTAAGTTCACAAAATGTTGTTAAAATCAAATTTTACAATTCCGATGTGTTACAGGCACAGAGATACAATAGTAAAACAAACTGATTGATAGGGTTCATAAATTTGAAGAACAAAACTGTGTTTGTTACACTTACATGTTTAGTTTCTATCACATTAGTTATAAAGAAATAATAAAATTCTTTTAAATATCTCAAGGATGTTTTATCTTCACAGGAATTCTCATTTTCAAATGAGTTATAGTCTTGAAAAAATTAAAATTGTCTGAACATTTAAAATAATAAAAAAAAACAACTGATATGTATTTGGTGGCAAAAATCTATGCATTTCAATTCTGTTTATTTTGGTCTTTCATAAAATTAATATTTCTCTTGCTCAAGCAACGATGTAAGCAACATGAAAATCATATATGTTTGAATTTTTTATATTCTTAACATTGGTACATTCCAAGAATACATACTATATGATATAGAACAATGTTTCATAAAGGCTTATCTGCTGGTTATACAATATACATGTATACCAATGACCGATTTATGATTTTTGTGAAATGTTAACTGCACCTTAATAAGTGCAATGCAATATGAATACCGTATACAGTATGAAGACCTATGCTATACAGGAAGTACCCATTTATCACTTGTACCAGAATTGCTTCCGAAGACTTTTCAATTTGTCTATAAACAACGCAAAACATTAAAATTTTACCACGCAAAGTCATTGAAATTCTGCATTGATAATAACGAACTGATTCTGGTAGTACACACAACAATGGATTGCATGTCCTTTACGTTTTATCGCCATTAGACTACAAGTCAATGTTTTTCGAAATAGAGAAAGAAAAGCATTACAATCATAGACTAGAAGTTTGACAATGATACGATTACAAATACCGGTAGTCAGAAAACTTTTGAGATTTGCATAGTCCTACTTGACAACTCTGATTTAATCCAACAAATCTTGTAAAATGACAGACTAACATTTAGTTATCTAATAATGGCTTGCAGATTAGGAGTAATTAAATGGAAACTACAAAATCAAACATGTCAAAGACATGTCATATTCCTTTTTGTCTGAAGATGAGAACAGTACAATGATGAGCTTTCTGGGTTCAGCACTTCCAATATTAGTGACTACTGAAGCACAATACTCAGACTTTGTGTAACAACAGGATATTTTTGTATATCTATTGAGTATATTAGTCTAAATATTATAAATGTTTGTGTGCATACTCAATATTCTGCATCATGGTCATTTTTTTTTTTTAAAAATAGTAAATTTGACCAAATGTTTTGGATGTAAATAAAAGAAATCCATGTACTTTCTCATCAATAAAATCTAGAAATTTTGCAAACATTTTTACCATGATATAATAAAATATTGGTTGAAGATGAAAAGGCAAATAAAATTTATTGAATGGGGTGGCAGCAGACCAAGAGTACTATGTGTCATTTATCACCAAATACAGTTTTACCAAGGAAACAGAATAAATTTTGCAATGAAATACATGATGATGAAAGAATAATAAAAAGAAACCACAGAGGGGTAGTGAACATTGCACTTTTTAATACGTCATTTCATCTGTACCACTTATACACAACCTCTCAAAATAATGTGAACAGACAACATCTAATAGGCCACAAATGTTGATTCACACAATTCACTATAATGTCTGGTCATTTAATATTTCCAAAGACCGAAACCAACACTACAAAAGCATGGAAACTGGTCAATTATTCTGAAATCTATTTTTAAAGTGATTTTAGTTTAACCTGTTGCATTTTTAGCCTTAAAAACAAGGATGTAATGGCAACAACTGAGTTCAATCAAAACATGAAGAATGAACTCTTTCAGTCACTGACGCTGACCAGTTTTTTTAAACAAGGTGAGTAATATGCAAACAGTTTATGACAAATAAGAGAATTAAAACAATTTTAAACTGCAGTCTGGGTTCAAAATTCAGAAACAAACTTAAATTTAAGTCAGCATTTCAGATTTCGATTGATGTTTATTTATCATTTAAAAGATATGCAAATTTTAAAGCACATCAGGGTTATACAAAAGTATAATGTCCAATGATTTAGTGACTAACATCCAGGTATATTCTAATACAGAACTTAAAACATTGACTCAAGTCTAAGGTGCCTTATGATTCTGGCGCCTTAATGACCACCCTATTACCATAGTAACTAAACAAATTGGGAATCAGACAATTGGATGAACAAAAGTTAACATCCAACTATGTGTCACTTGGGCACTATGCAAATTTCCAAGTATCAGTTTCCTCACAGAAATTTTGACACCTGCTCATATATGTACTTTTTTGATTCAATAACATTTTATCAACAAATTAGCGGACTGAAGCATTCACAGATTAAAATTGTACAGAGTTTAATAAATAAACAACATATCACATCCCATCAATTAAGTAAAAATCATTTTTATCTTACAATGTTTCTAAAATAGGAGTCGATTCAATTTAAAAACTTTCCACATTACACATTATTAAATACATAATTTAATTGTACATCCATGTTTTAATCTTTTGTTGACATTTTCTCATTGGACAGTTTTTGCGACACCTATGGTCGATTGTAGTTTATCATTCGTAAATGAATATTTGGCAATTAGTGTGCTGTTATATGCACATTGATAAGCATCAGTACCCTGGTAAATTTGCATAACAAGAAAGACAGGAAAAAGGGCTTATACAAAAATACCGTAAATCTGGAAATTTTCACAGTACTTTATTTTTGCAATACACAAGTTGTAAAATTATTTGCTAAATGATTTCAAATGCCCATTCCATTAATCTATTATCATGCTTCATTACGCAATAATTTTATTTTGACGAGCAAAAGCTCTCACAAAATTACACGTAAATAAAATTCTTGAAAATCAAATCAGATTTACAGTAATTAGCAGGAAACAAATAAAGTTTTTGAGTATTTTCATATTCAGGTGGTCAGTATTTATTGACCAAGATTCCAATTTGGATTTTATAAAAGTACATACTACCAATATTTAAATTTGTCAATTCTACATTTAATTGCATATACATGTATATTTTAAAACTAAATTTACTCAGTACTTTTCTTACTTTTCAAGTTAAAAACAGTCTAAATATGTGCAGCAATCTAATATGTTTGTACATTGATAGCATTCATTTGTAAATAATGATTAATTATGGCCCCTTTGATGAAAACTTTAGAGTTTGAGTAGAATGCTTGGGGAATTTATTAAATTTTTACAGGAAAATCATGACTGTGACCCTGAGTTTGTTATGTGAATGATGAAAAATAACAATGTGTTTCCTATTCAGTCAGATCCAGATGTTATATGCAAACCACTACAAAGTCTACATACTGGTAATAAAACTTGAGTATAAAATAAATTTGGTGACTTTGGGGCCAAGAATTTTCATGTTTTGATCCAAAACAGCCAAGTTTCTGACATTTCATAATCATTGCTACTTAAGCCTTGTGATTCTATATAGCAAATGGTAAGTACATGTAAATTGGCAAAGTGATTTACGAAAAGAATTTCAAAATGGCCAATGTTTCATACACTTTGCATATACATGTACATGTATACTCAACACCAGAGGTAAAAGATGGCTTTTGGTCGTACTTGACCCAGGCCAAGTGACTTATCACATAGTTGCACACAACAATTTCTAATTTAACCAATAACCTCTAATGAGAAAATGTCAACATTACATAATTCAATTAATTGTTTTTAACATTCATTTTATTTCTTATTGCAGAATCATGACCACATACTAATTCAATTGGATAAAATATGAAAATTACCTTTGATGATATATAAGTCATAACAAGTTGTTATGCCCCTTTTGTTTCACTAAAACTTGATTAATGTTAAAAATGGTCAACAGTTTAAAAACAATGTACAAAATGCACTGTATCCAAGTTACTATTCTGATACTAATGTTTTAAAATATTTTTGAGACTTAATTAACAAATTGGTTTCCTGTAAGTCAAGTATTGACTACTTTATAACCTTGGGACTCAAGCAATTAATAAAAGATCATCCAGTGCCAAGTTCACATCTGAAAGAAACTGGATATAAAAATGCTGCAGATTAAAACGAAAACAGAATTAGCTAAAAATCTGTTGATTTCTTACAGTTCGACAGGGTAAAAATTGTCAACATCCACAGTCAAACTAAAAAAAAAGTCCAACAACATAATAAGGGATGGTTACAGTGTAAAACACAATTACAGTATATAACTCTAGTATAGTATAAAAACTTTAGTAAAGGGAGTAGCTTTATATCAGATGCCCAATGAGCTTAACAGTCACTTGAGAAAAGCATTATTACAGTGAAAATATACTGATCACTGGTTCATGGGAAGATTTTTTTAAAAAAAATATCAATTTTGGCCCCTTTTGGAGCCCCTATGGAATTAGACCCATTTTTCATTCAAAGAATAGGTATCTTCTCCTCATAGGGATAGTTCCTACCAAAATAGGTTTAACTTTAGACCCATTGGCCCCATGAAAAGAAGTCAAAACATGTGTTTGTCATGACCTTGGTCTTGAGCTTGAGATTTTGTCATAATGATTCTTACATAATTCTTTAAACCCCCCCCCCATTTGCTCGCTTATAAACAGATTTCATTTCCATTTACTAATTACATATTAAATTAACAATTATCTATATAAAATTTGAAAGACATTTGATGAATGGTTTATGAGAAGAAATATGTATTAGACCATTGTGGGCCATAGCTCCTTTTTCATTACCAGCTTTTATGCAGCTTCATATGGGGATACTTCCTGTAAAGTTTGGTTAAAAATGACCCACATGTTCTAGAGAAGAAGTCAAAAAATGTGCAAAAGTTAATGGCAAACTATGGATGCCTTACAAAGATAGACAAAAGATGTCAGCAATGGGTCACCATGAGCCTTTGGTTCAGGTGACCTAATAATCTTATAACATAAGGAAAGGTTACAGTTGAAATTCTATGGCAAAAGGTAGATTACTGTATCAGTCATGTGTTAAAAGAAATTCTTCACTTGAGATATTTAACAAAATCAGGTAGTTTTTTTCTAGGAGGGGAAATATTATAATACTATAAAGGTGGGTTAATGTATAAATCCTTTTGGAAATGGAGTAATTGAATCAAGTTCACAGTGGCCTTGCATGATAAGAATTCTGTCGTTACTTACTTTAACAATTTGGGCAAAGGAAGATATTGTTCCCAATGAAAATTTGTGTTAAGCTAAGCAATTAAATCAAAATAAATATGCTTCTACTTTACACAATAAAAATATATATTAAAACCACTTACATGTGTCTGATGCCAAGGTCATGATGTAATTTAGAATTAAGTCAATAATTCTTCTATAAAAGAATTAATTGTTTTTTTATCACAAATAATAACAGAGATATTTTTTCCATACAATACCGCAGGCCTAAGCATACTTGTATTTATCTGAATTACTCAAGAAAATGTAGTACATGCATCAAGTATATTACTACACAATATCATGTACAAAACTTACAAAATGCAATATGATTTCTGCAACAAGTAGATCTCAGAAACCGTATATATATATATATATATATATATATATACAGTGAACCAGTCTTGAGAGACCACTGTCATAAAAGACCACCTGTCTTTTGAGACATTCTTAATTCCACTCAGTTAAATATTCTTTTAATAAAATCTGTTTTAATACACCATCTGTCTTGTGAGACCACATTTCAGTGGCTGATGGGTGGTCTATCAAGACAAGTTTCACTGTATAGACTTATCGCAATATTCCAAGTAGATACTGTTAATTTCAAATACTATGATGCCGAAAAATACATCTTTGATTTAGACCAGGATGCTTGTTTTTTGTGAGGAATGGCTCATCTAGTTATAGACAATACAATTGATAGGTCAAATAAACAGAATTTCAACTTAAATCTTAAACTGACTCATGATCTTGGGACCAAATATCAAACATGTATACCAATATCCCAGAATCTCTGCTTTGTACATGTTGTTTAAAGCACTTGAGTGACACAGACACACTTCCAAAGGTTTCTACTCACATGAACTTCTTTTAAATAATAACTGTATTTGATACATCAAAATTCACTATGTACATGTAATAATTGACTAGATTGCATGATTACAACACAAGACTTGAGACAAACATACAAAATTTATCCTTGTTTCATTCAAGGAAGCTAGAAAGGGTCTTATCTAACAAGGCCCTCTTTAGCAATTGTGAGATGTTCTCCCTTACTCTTTACATAGCATAAAGAGGATATACACCTTCTTCAAACGGTTATACACTTTTCCAACAAAAAAATAATAATTTACATATGACAGGGAAGTTATGAATAAATAACTTTCCAATCACAAGTTTCAAGTTTTTTTATCAGAAAAAGTACTAGTATAAACATTGAATCAGAATTGAAAAATTATTACTCGAAAAATCCATGTACGATTTGTGTTGATATATTAATGAATGCCATCCAGAGATGAGAAAACCTGTTAACTTGTATCTGTAGGACAGATGAAAAAAAAAATCAAAGAGAAATGATCAAAGTTAAGGGCAATATTTTCACATGACATTTTGTGTTTAGGTTATATTTTTGTTTTAATTGGGTTCTGCTTAACATTCCACAATTTTTCAGAAACACTCTAGTCGTCATTATGTGTTGGTGGTGTAGAAAATCAGGTTTAAACTACCCTAGTAAAAGACCAACTTACACCTATAATCAGCTTAAGTCCAAGCTGGGCTTGACCACACTCAGGTGAGAGGGTGAACATACTCTGATGAGGGGCTGACTACACTTAGAGAAGGGACAAGTGGCCAGCTACACTTGAACAAGGGGCAAGAGATTGACAACACTCAGACCAAGGGTGAGAGAATGATTAAAACATCATTACTTAATAACCAGTCAGTCAAAGAGACTACTCTTGAATGTCGCCAGACATCTTGTTTTCTCTATAACAGAAAGAGATGTGAATGTAACAATCAAGGCTGTTGTGGAGCATGTATATCTGACAACTTTATTAAACCAACAACCTACATGTATTCTAGTAATGATTTTTTCCCTTTAATCAGTCAAAGTACATGTAGGACTGCTGGGTACAGTAACATTGTTGAGATTTAAAAAATTCATCAATAAAAAAGGGTCAATATCAGCTTTCTGTCATGGTAAAATTAAACAAAAATCCTGAAATCTGTTTATAGAATTCAGTATATCAATCTGCAAACAAGCTTCCAGAGGAACCATGGAAGTGCAATGACTACAATATTATAACATTTCACATTAGTGTCTGTGTGCATGCACAGATTGTGTAATGATTAAATTAGGCATGTGAACTCAATACAGGTGGAGTGTAAAGTCAGTGACTGTTACTGCCTTTCTAAACATCAAAATAAGATATTATCTTGAAGATATCACTCATTGCAATCAGTCAAGACAATTTTATTTTTGAATAGTACTCTAACAACGTGCCCCCACACCCACTTTATTTGTACAATAACACGTGCTCTCGCTACATCACCACCTCCTGTGTTTGTACAATAACACATTTGTGCTCAGAGGCATTGCTTTCACAAAAATATTTATTAAACCCATTTTGTAGAATTTTGAAGTGTTTTATGCCACATTCAACAATTTTTCAATTATATGGTGGTGGCCAGTTTTTAATGGTGGAGGAGAAAACCCACCTACAATGTACTTGGGAAGAGACCACCGGGGTTCTGCAAGTAAACTGGCAATCTTTCTCACAAAATTCAACATAGATTCCAGTGGAGCTCGAACCTGTCTAACCAGCATTGAGAGAATTTAGAGATGATTCAAAGCACGATGCTCTAACAACTCGACAACAGAGGCTTCCTAAACCAGAAATACAACGCGACTATTTTGAACTTTTCTTTCTTAAAACCTTTTAACTCATTCACCCCTAGAAACTCATTTGGACTGGTCCAAGTCATTAATTTACAGCATAGTCCATTGTTTTTCAGGGGTTGATGTGTTAAAATGGCACACATTATTTCACACTGATTTTATTGAAATCATTTTGAGATTGAAAAATGATGTAATTCAGAAAATCAAGTTAACTGGGCGACTTAACAAGCACCATACTGCAGGTGTAAACTAATTCTTGACCCCATGTGGACAAGAATTTTTTTCTAATCTGCAAGTAGACATGTTCAAAATTAAGGTGAAAGTTAATACTATAGGTTAAAATGTGATTTTCTCAGTATGTGTACAGACCAAACAGATGAAATAACTGTATGTCCACATGTTAGCATCATGGATGTTGGCCCTGTTAGCACATATTGGCATCTTAGATACAGACCCTTATACATGTTAGCATCATGGTTGTTGGCCCTGATAGCACATATTGGCATCTTAGATATAGACACTTATACATGTTAGCATCATGGTTGTTGGCCCTGTTAGCACATATTGGCATCTTAGATACAGACCCTTATACATGTTAGCATCATGGTTGTTGGCCCTGATAGCACATATTGGCATCTTAGATATAGACACTTATACATGTTAGCATCATGGTTGTTGGCCCTGATAGCACATATTGGCATCTTAGATATAGACACTTATACATGTTAGCATCATGGTTGTTGGCCCTGTTAGCACATATTGGCATCTTAGATACAGACCCTTATACATGTTAGCATCATGGTTGTTGGCCCTGTTAGCACATATTGGCATCTTAGATACAGACCCTTATACATGTTAGCATCATGGTTGTTGGCCCTGATAGCACATATTGGCATCTTAGATATAGACACTTATACATGTTAGCATCATGGATGTTGGCCCTGTTAGCACATATTGGCATCTTAGATACAGCCCTTATACATGTTAGCATCATGGATGTTGGCCCATACATACATGTATGTTGGCACCTTTGATGTTAGCCGTTACATATATTTGCAACTTTGATGCTGGATCTTATAAATGTTGGCCGTTGCACATGCTAGCACCATTAATAATGGCTTGTATACCTTTTAACAAAATGTGCCAACCTACCATTTGCAGAAGGCAAGACACATTAAGTAGTGGCACAGAGGAAATGAGAAATACCCTTGATTATGTATATCAAAACAAACCTAATTTACACAGATTGTAGGGAAAAAAAAGAAATCCAGATCAGACAATAGAGATTACTCTGGATGGCACATTAATCAACACATATATACACAAAAGATTTAGACATAAATATGTGACCTGTATTTCAATATAAACATTTGAAGTACTTCAAACTTTGTGGCCTGACTGAATCTTATATTTTACAGTAGAAACAGACAATGTTTTACACCATTAGTTGTACATGAGATGAAACTCCTACAAAATAGCCACAGGTTCAGTGACATTTATCCAATCATGTAGCCACATGAACGTAGCCAGGACTGTAGCAAAAACCACTGTCTGTTATCCACCATTCACACACTTGTTACTCACACACATTCTGCTTGTATAGCTACATGATTCAACAGCGAGGTGATGAATGATAAGACATGTTCAATGAGGTAACATCACAACCTCCTTATCCTTACTTCACTCAAGGAGGAATATGGTTCATTATAATGAGATCGAACATAGTACAAATGTGCTCATCTGAATGTTTACAAACATCTCAGTTAGGCAGACTTGTAGACCATTGCATAAGCACCCATATGACCATGATTGGATCCTTACAGCAGCTAAAATGACCAGGAACCACACTGATACACTGATTTAAATGTTTGCTAGCTACAATTTGTTTTACTATGATTGATAGAGTAAGTAGCTTTTTAATGGATTTGGTAAAGGAAGCCGGGGAATTTCATGAAGTCTGTTTTTCCCAAGTTGATGTCGAATAATGCGTCTACATATGTCCATCAATGGTAATGGTTCCGCTGCAAAACAAAAAACAATATATTATAATTTATATACAGAGTAAGGCAAATGTTGGCACACTTTATGTATGTATCACAAAACAAAGGATTTCCTAGATGGAAGCACAACAAAGAGTTCTTTGTATTTTATATACATGTATACAACATGTCTTTGTATTCTGGTGAGTAAAAAATACACATGTATACAAATTACAATGATCGGATTTTCACAACTATTGTACACATACGGTATGTACATGTACATTTTTCACAATTTGATTTTCACATTTACTGTACACATATGTATACTGTAAAGGTATGTACATTTCATATAAAACCCATATTAGCTGTTGTCGATGGGAATTCTAAATGAAGATTTTAAACAACGTTTCATCCTGTATCTTTACTTCTAAAAGATATCTCCTGGACCCGGTTGCACATCACATGGGTTAAAAATAATCCACAGTTAGATCATTGGTTTAACATTGGTTGACTTCACGTAAAATTTAACAACCTATTGAGCAACTGGGTCCAGGTGGTTAAATACATGTACATGTTATGTACAATGTACAAAATAACAAATACAAACATGTCATTAGAATACATGTAAACTTGCCATATATATGTATGTTTTGTATATGTAACCTATTGTTATGTACATGTACATAATTTGATTTTTACGTTTTACTATGCATACAATGCACATGTTTACATCTGATTTTCACATTATTGTACAAATGTACACACAGTAAAGTAATGTATGTACATATACAAATGTACAGTATGTGTATGTACATGTACAAATGTACACAGTACAGTACATGTATGTACATGTACACATGTACAGTACATGTATGTACATGTACACACAGCACAGTACATGTACACACAGTACAGTACATGTATGTACATGTACACACAGTACAGAACATGTACATGTACACACAGTACAGTACATGTATGTACATGTACAAATGTACACACAGTACAGTACATGTACAAATGTACACATAGTACAGTACATGTACACAAGTACCATACCGTACATTTTGTGTTTGTTGACTAATACAATATAAAAAGATCATATTTATAATAATAGAAATAAAAGCAACAAAAATTCTGAATGTTTGCAAAAAAACTGAATTCATCCTATTCCATGGTTAACTTATACATGTCAATCAGCATACCAAATCTGGTTTAAATCTGATAATATAAACTCTTTGAATTCAATGAAATGTTGCAGACAGATATGTTTAGACAAAAGTAATAACATGTCCCTCAATCAATGATCTTGGGGGCATAAAATAATACTTACGATCTAAGCCACCAATGTATTTCATTGTGATTTCACAGTGGCCCCATACTGCACTCACTATGGGATATAGTTTCTTTCCTTTGAGCCCTCTAAATGCTACACCTAAATATTGTCCATCTACTACAAAACTTAGAGTTCCTTCATCCATGTCCAACACAACCAGAAAACTATCTGGAACCACAAAATTTTCATCTGAATTTAACAAACTAGGATAAGTTACACCAGGGTTGTTTTTCACATCATGGTATAACTTATTACGTCCTAAATCCCATCCCCACGATTCACAGTTATTTCCAACTAATGACTGGTAGCCAACACAATGTAGTGGTGCATCACTAGTGGCTACACCCACGACGGCATGTGTACCACGCTGACGTGTGCTCCAAATTATCTCCCATACATGCAGTCCACGTGTGTAACCAACTTTCCCTCGTATACAGTCTGTGCTTTGAGCAACTGGATGGCGATGAAATGTCAATTTGTCATCATCTTTTACAAATATATTAAGAGACCTGTCATCAGGATTCCAAGCATGATTGACTTGGGCGTCTTTGCTCGGGGACGGCATGTCCAGTAACATGTCCAGTCTGCTTGGTTTCTGATAATCAGGATTATAAACCATATCACCTTTATATAAAGCTTTGTATGACGATTCTCGGGTCGTAACTGTCTTTATTCCACCTGACACTTTCTGCCCCATGTTCATTCTCTGACAAAGAGATTTGGGGCAGATTCACTACACAAACAGGAAGACAACGGTGTAAAATAAGGTTAAAATATATTATGATTTCTGAAGACAGATTTCATAGTAAAATAAAAATCTGCAGAAAATGTTAAAAATCCTCTCATAATTTATAGTAAGACATAGACTGTTGATTAAAATATTGATGTCAATATCCGCTAGGCCTAGTTGATGTCAAAGTAGGAAGGTGATCACTTTTCTCTGCTCTGTTTTCACATATGATGCAATTGTCTGAAATATAAATGAAGTAAAAGTCAATATATTCAATGATTAAGTTATCCTATATAGCTAAAAAGGAAGAAATTAAAGCAAGAAACATTTTCAATAATACGATAAACAGATAATTAAGCTAGCACAAGTAGATACATGTAACAGTTATGTCACTTTTTAACCATGTTAATTGTCATTTATATGTATCAGTCCAGTGGTACAAGTAGTATGATGTACAGAAATGTACCAGTCCTTATAAGATAATATCTCCCCTGCCACTGAAATATGATCTCTTTAGACAGTCAGCCTCTCTAGATTTTATCTACAAGATTAAATGTACTTAACAGCTGGGTAAACACATGTCAAAAATTCAGGCTTACTGAAGTTAACATTTAGTTGGCCATAATTCGAACAGGACTGTCACAAACTAAGACTTAAAATATCAGGATCTTCAACAACAACAAAAGTTTCCCATTAATAAGTACCATAAATTGGCATTTTTTGACATGGCTAAAATTTGGCCACTTTGGTCATAAAATGAAGGGTTATTTTTTGGTCAGTTCAATTTTGGCCATATATGTTTATATCATGTTTAAATTTGACCTACCATCATATCTTGGTCTTGCCGTGTGGAACATTCAAGGTGTTTGAAATATCAAACCATTAAAAAGTGCCAGTAGAATAATCAGAATTGATGTGTCATATGGTACTTACTTAAGATTAACATCCAGAGTGGGTTTTTTTAAAAATGACCCCCATGTTTGTTAATCTATAAAACACTGAAATATTTTTTTTAAAAAAAACTTAAACAAGTAGAAACATTGTGTACATACATGTATTTTGGACAGTTAACTTTTGTCCATTTTAATAGGGTGGCCAAATTGGCCAAAATTAAACAATGACCAAAATATCCCAATCTCTAGTACATTGTAATCTAAAGATAACTTGCTAATGATGACACGGTCACCATTTGCTAAGTATACAAATCACGGATTAGTGACCAATGTTCCAAAGTATCAGACATTTTAACATGTACCATAATACAAATATATACAATACAAATCAATGTATATCTAACACTGGGTTGAATTGTGTCAGTCTCCAAAATACTCTCACATAGGACATGTACAGTTACCGGTATTGGAAGATCAGAAAGAAAGTTTTTATGGGATATTTCAACATTACAGGAACAAAATATTTGAAATACCACCAATTTAAAAAACTGTCAACTAATTTTGGGTCATTCAAAGTAAAGAAAATTTAAATTTATGCGCTAAATATTTCATCAATTTTGTTTGTGTTTAGCAGTGAATTTAAAATTGTATCTAAAACAAACTACATGCATCTGTAAACTTTTTTCTGATTACAATAACAAATATAACATGTCTAGTGTTTTCATGTGACTTAAAATTCACAGAACATCAATTCCTGCAGTAGAAAATAACAATAGATTTATAATCAGATGTTACGCTTTAGAACTACATGTACATGCACGATGTTATGCACATGTATATGTACACTGCACAAACTTTTCTGTTGAAACTGCTTAAATTGATTTTTATCATATATTATGTGTTTTGGTTAACATTTATACAAATGTAATATTTTATTCATTAGAATTTCATATGTTTGACATTTTTGAGTAGTTTTTTTTAAATTTTATTTCCATCTCTTATGTTGGTAGTCGATCTGATGGCTTCAGCCTGGCATTTTTAGTCAATGTGACTAATTCACAAAAGGCTTGTAATGTTCCGCCCACTGGTTAATGGTTATAGTGTAGAAAACCAAATACTTAGATCAAAGAAAAAAATACTACCACTAAGACAAAGAGTCTTATCTCTAGATCTAGCATCAGATTTTAATAATGTACATTGTATTGATTCAAACACATGTAAAGTGAAAACAAGCATGATATTGATAGTATGGAAAGTAACTTTATGTTTGGTGTACATGTACAAAAACGGACAGGGTCAAAATGGGGAACTTGTAAAAGGATAGAGAGGGGCTAAATTAGTCAAGGCAGGAAATGAAACCCTGCTGAAACCCTCTAGTTGGATTTCGATTTTGATGCACTCGTGAAGAGACCACCGGTCTTCCGCAAATAAACTGGCAAACCTTCTCACAAAAATCAGCTTGGTTCCAGCAGGGCTCGAACCTGTGCTGACCAGAAGTGAGAGACTTCATGGTTTAAAGTGCGATGCTCTCACCACTAGACCACAGAGCCCCCCCTTTATTTGGAACACTTACATGTAATATATGTGTTGTGGGGGTAACCAAATTGAAAACTTTGGTCAATTTTTAAATTTACATATTGTAAAGAAGTCAAACTAACTGGTGAAGCCGGTCAAATTAAGAGTATTCCCAGACAGGTAAATTCTGAGGTTTAATGTTTCTTTAGCTACATTGTATGGTATGGTAATTTGGCTCATCAAAGAAATGTGTATATTTTGTACAGGTAATGTTTTGTTAACTTTTATATGGATCAAGGTGGGATTATGTCATGTGAAAATTTAAGAAAACACACAGTGTATAAAAGGTAATGAAATACTATAACACCAAAACATGAATTGTTGAAACACTTCATCTAAATGGGACTGAAATGAAAGTCACTGTAGTAATATCTGTGGGACTTCTTTCACTTGACACCTGACTTCTCCCATACCTTCCTTCAAAAGAATTTCCCCTATGCTCCGAGTATGTTCAGAATATACTCAGTAGTATACAGTGTACATGTATGTATGCACAATTACTTCTGAAAGAATATTTCCATAAAATCTTTAGAATACATATATTCCCAACATATTCCATTCATATTTTTGTAGTACATTACTTAACATACCTATTTTCAATTCAAGATTTCAGTTTTTGCCTTGCTTTATGGTTGCTTTCATCTTTTGAAGAAAAAAAACGAAAATGCACAAAAGTATAACTGTGAAATAAATATAACAGTTCATTGAAATTCCATGTGTCAGTCACTAAAACACACATGTAACATTCTTTATATTTATCTATATGAGAATGCGCAATCATTAGGGTGTACCTTAACTGATCAACGACAAGTACCATGAACAATCTGATTTCAACAACCATGTCATGTGTCCTTATATTTTAAGATTTGTTATTAGTGATACAGGTGCAATATACAATGGCTTACCATGTACACACAACAGGGACAACTTAAATAGTACAGATTGTCCGGTGTATTAAAGTCAAACATTTTACTCTCACCTTACTTGATGTTTTGGGGTACCGGTACTACATGTAACAAGTTGAACAGAACTAAATTTACCTAAAACCCATGTAAGTGGTTTTTAATTGCTGTATTTATGCATGTGATATCGCATTCGCAAGACATAACAAGACCTTAAAAGATGAACATTGCAATTCAGTCGTACCAACTTAAATATGCCTGTTCTAAGAGTATAAACTAATCAGAGCTCAACAATCAGGTTTTTCTGGTTGTCCATGGCTAGGACAAGTCCAATTTGCGTGATGACAGGACAAGTGAAATTGTTGAAGACAAAAGTTAAATCAATAAAGATTATCAAATGTACTTGTTTTTAAAACAGAAAATAATATCTTTAAATCTTACACTTTATTTTCGGACAAGTCATTTTTGCA
Organism: Atrina japonica; assembly: GCA_030159075.1. Taxonomy (NCBI): domain Eukaryota; kingdom Metazoa; phylum Mollusca; class Bivalvia; order Pterioida; family Pinnidae; genus Atrina; species Atrina japonica. Next base: position 89,999 of record BROG01000867.1, read on the forward strand.
TTCAGACAAGTGGATTTCAATACTTCTTCTCCTGCAGGACAAGTGGAAATTTTCCCAATTGTTGATCCCTGCTAATGCAGGACAGGCCATCCTTAAAAATTGTTGGTTTGCAGTAACACGACTCAGATTTATAACTGTGAGTAGGTAGGTATGATTTTTTTTTTTTTGGAAAACTGTAAATTAGTTTTATAAATGTACGATACAAGCAATGGGAACATACCAAGAGCTTGGGAAAAAAAGAATCCCAGGAATGACAATAAAAAAAATTGAGTCACAGGGTTTTGAGTGTGTAGGTCTTGTTACAGCAAACCAACAATTTTTTATGGATGGCCTCATTGGAGTGGTAAAATGAAATAAATTATATATCAATTCAAGTAGTACATAGAACAGTTACACAGACATCATAATTATACGAAATGTAAATATCAACCTATATTTTGTCCTGTAAAGTATGAAATATCTAGAAAAATATATACACACAGGTGTCCTGTAATTCTGCACACCTAAGCTCTAATCATTGTATCAATAAATTTGATATTTTAAAAACAACTTGTTATTGTTTACATGTGTGAAGTTATCTTTCAGCAATCAGTTTAAAATACATATTTTATTACCGTGTATGCTGAATAAACAATAAAATCATGGTTTAAATACTGATACCCATATGTTTCCTAAACCTTATTAAAATCATTCAATTCTGCACACTTCATCTATTATACAATATATTTGTTACCAAGAACATACAGGATTCTGCAGACAACATTAATGTAGGTCATCATCACAGATCCTGAATGGAAAGTGTACATAGATTGTTTGAAGAAAGAGTTGCTCTTAATCTGACAAAATATATACATGTAAACACCCATTTGTCTCTTAAAATTTTAGCAAAATGTCATTTTAAATTGTGTGCTAAGAATCTTGCCATGCCTTATACATAATAAATATTCAGTTTATTTATCACGAAAATCTAAAGATTAAAATGATAAAATAGTTTTGGTTAATTCTAAAAAAAAAATTTTTATATGTCATAATGCTGAATACTATTTTGGAATGAACTTCAGTGCCTTTGGGTGACATTTTTGTCGGGTGCATAGAATCTCAGAAATTACTGCTTAACACCAAAATTACCATTAAAATGACCAAAATTACTGTTATAGTAACGGAAATAACTGTAGTGTATAGTTAAAATATGGTATAATTTCATAGAAAAATACAAGTCTGAAAGTAAAAATATTAGTTTGAGTCTATATACATTAATAAAATCCAGTCATCCAGTGATGGAAATGAACAGAGGACAATTCGTCAGCGCAGTGTATTGATCAAATGTGTTTACTGGTAATAAACCATAATTTCAGTCTTTCATCAGTAATATATTTTATAAGTATACATTTTTGTCCATCAATTAACTTATATTCAGTATTTGGTCCAAAACGGCATATCAATCAGGATCAGCAGACTTAAATGAGCCATTACACAATCCAATACAAACAGGACAAAATGTCATACATAAAAATTGGCATTTATAGGCTTAAACTAATATTTTTACATCTTTACTTGTATTGTTTAAAGAAATAATGTTACATTGTAATTATTCTAGGGTAATTTTGGTCACTTTAACTGTACTTCAAGTCATCTATATGGTAATTTCGGTGTTTACCTGTAATTTCCGCGATTCAATACACCAACTTTTGTCAGTATCTGAAACCCAACACAGCAGCAGACACTCTCTTAAATCGCGTCCATTCTCTATAAATCTTCACTGGTGTCCATCTAAATTGTGCACAAAGATTAAAGTAGTTTGCTGAATTCACTACATGCAGAATGAGATAACACAATGGTACATCAATGTAATAACTTAAATCTATCCAAACCTTTAACTTTAAAAGTAATGTGACAACTCATATACCTGGGGTTGTATACTTTTTCATGCAATTTTTTTTTTTAAGTTTAAGTATTTATGAGTGAGACCCACAAAATCAGGACTTCAGACCTTCTTTCCATTAGAATACACAACACATTGGGATGCAATCCTTTATCACACTTTTGGTCAATGACCTGTCATTTCCTTCTCACTACAATCACCGATAAGTAATTAAGATGGACTCCATTACAAAAAACTCATCTCAATTCCAGTCAACTTCAGATAATAACAATCCTACACCGTGAACACAGTGTGGTCATTTCACACTGAACCTGACCACTCACAATGGTTCCGTCACACCTAAATTGTATGGTCTAAATTAAGATTTCAATCGTGATATAGATACCGTATTAATACTGACCAGTAAATATAACACATTATGACAAACACACCAAGTATTAGCGTGTATTTTACCATTTATGGCTGTGATCTTTTGTTACATTTGCTTTCCATTGTTAACAAAAATTCAATACACATGCGAAAAACTACAGACTGTACCTCTGGACATACGACGAAAAAAACGATGTATGATCTTACCATGGTCAATTCTGAAAGTTTTGAAAATTTGAAGACATCGATCATTCTAATTATGAAGATTAAAAGTTAAAATGAGTTCATATAAAACTGGAATGGCAGCGCTGTTTCTCATCATATTTCAGGATCGCAGCAGGCATAAAATCAACATGGCTGCCAAGCTATCGATAGTCACGTGACAAGAAATTAGTTGACATCACAGACTTGTTGATTCGGGGGAAAGCTCAAAGAAAGATAGATGTCTTCTGTCGTTTACTTCCAGTTTCCATACAATTGATCAGTTTGTTGTTCCAATAAAATGGCTGAAAATGTAGCCTTTGGATATATACATGTACATGATTCCCAAAGGCAATTCAGATTAACCCTTATTCAAAGTGGATTTTTTAAAAAAATTAAATGGACATTAGCGGAGTTTTTTCATTTTTTACTCATGACTTAATTAGAATGATATTCAAAAACAAAAACGATATATTTGCTGCACAGAAACAAGAATTCTTAAATTCCTAAATATTTTGTGAAAATTGCTTGAGAAATCCAGGTTTGGCACTTTTTACTTACAATTGATGAACTCAACGTTATATTACTATTTGTATATGAATACCACACTGGACCTGACCTTATTTTCACAAAACATATTGGAATATAAGATTTTTTTTATGCTCGTGTACGTATAGCTATTATCTGTTATTGTACATCAAGTATAAGTAATTATAGTATGAAAAAAAAAATCGAAACAGTATTGACATCCATTTTGTTATTTCAGATACCATAAGAACTATCGTGTTTTCATTTTTTGATTTACCAGACGGGTTTTACCCAAAAGTGGGAACATTAGATTATCATGTTCCCACTTTTTTGGCCGGTAAAACCCCTGGTAAATCGAAAAGTGGGAACATGATAGAACAAATACCTTGGTACTTTGAACCACTTTCAATATTTTAAAGCTGTTCCCTGACATCTAAATATTATCCTGATTTAAAATGAAATAGTAGCTCAGTGTTTCCTTCCTGACAAGTTTTCTAAATAATTACTTCTCATTCAGAAATTTGGGATTTTATTTTTACTTCACTTCACTACTCCAGTCTTCAAACACCTAATTTTACCATATATGTTTGTATTAACCGTGTTATACTTATTTCTCTTATTTTACTGGTCGCACCGGAAGTAAATTCAGTTACATGAATATTCCTAAGCAAAATTCAGTTTATTCATCATGTGCCATTAATTATATTTTAATAAAACCTCTATATCACTAGTGTCATGTTGTAAATTTTGAATTTACCGGACCGTGGATGTTAATACAAATTTACAATATGACAACGTTTTAATTTGACTCGTTGTAAATTTTGTTTAGAATATGGTGATATATTGTGTCATAAAATTGATTTTAAAATTACAGAATGCCGATTTGAAAATAGTTTCTCTGCCATATATTCTTTGCATTGGCATAAGAAATGACTGTTCATAGAGCTAGCTTTGCATATCAAATCGTTTACTCATTCACAAGGGGATACATACTCCTCCATGGCACCTGATCCCACCCCTTAGATAAGTTAATATAAGATAAACTTTATTCAAAGTCGGTAAATGGTTTAAGCATAGACAACATTAGCTGTGTAGAGTTATTAGATCAACTACAAATTATAACTTACATACATGATAATAATAGGGGCCTACATAAATTTAAATGAAAACATGCACAATCCCAACATGAATAAAAACATAAAAGACAATGCACAATCATGCAGGCACTATGTGTGTATATACAAAAGAAGCGACAGCAATTATACAACAATTTCTCCATCCCAATCATCTAAAACACTGCGAAATTAATTAAAAGAAGAAACTGGTCTAAAAATTTTCAGGCAAGCTGTTCCGAAATTTAGCTGCACTGAATCTAAAAGATCTTTTGATTTCTATAGGTCAGTGTTTGTCTTTTTTACCAGATTTGTTTCTATATCCTGGACCTGAAGATTTATACTTTGGTATCTGAGATTGAGTTTATATGTGTACATGTTTTACGATAGGACAGTCAAAATCACTTCAGTGGAAGTCATGAAGTTCTCTGATTTAAATATGTTGACTTAGATTTCATAATATACCAACTACCAATTTAGGTTATGCAATCCCCGATATTAATAACATATGGCATGAAGTATTATTTCTATCGGGGATTGCATTACACAAGTGTCGGTGACCAACATATACCGGCAAGAATCAACATAATTAAAACATGTTTTCAACGCATATCACAGTAATTAGTCACTAACTATGTTTTGAGATGGTTCATTGATAAACCGGATGTAAATCTTATGGCTTGAAAACAACATTCACTCCATTTCCGATTTGCTGAGGGAGCATTATTCGATTTGTTTGCTTGTTCGCCAGCGTACAAAACAATGCAGTTTTAAGATTTGACGAAAAAAGGTACAAATTATTTCTGGTTGTTACATTCAAACTGAATATCTTTCGATAGTTAGTTTAGGGTGTCACACATTTCCAAAATTAAATGGCGTGTTTAACACAAACTTGAATCTTTATACAAAGTTACAACTGAACTGAACTGGCAATAATTTGGATACGTTTTAAGTTGTACGTGTACAATGAGTATTGTACAACACAACTTAACAAGTAATTATATAACGCAATAATTTACCAAGTTCATATCTGTATGAATTATGTTTCTTTTCTCTTCATTGTTATCGGCTGTTTCAAGATAAATGTGCCAGGGTTGTAACATTTTCATGAAAAAATAAAACATCTTCCACAACATTGGTATGATATTTTTTTGAAAGTACCTTATCTAAAGTGTGTAAATCTGAAAAATCTTTGAGTAATGTCGACTAGTTTTTGAAATATGACCCATATTGTATGGAAGGGTAGGAGCATTATCTGTGTACATTACTGATATTGTTATACTCAAATTTTATCAAAATGGTGATGAAAGCATCATTTTTGGAAATAACATTGGCTAAAGTATCACAAAATCTGAAATTATGCCAAATAAAAGGTAGACCAATTGAAAGTTTTTTAAAAAAATCAAAAATTTTTAGTTTTTTATGTTCAGCTGTATTTTAAAATAACAAAACACATTTTAACTGTTAATATTTTATTTGAACTAATTAATTAACAATTTCAAACATATATTACAAGAAATATGCTAAGTATATGTAGGGAAAATGGTTATGAGATAGTAAATGACACAACTGATCAATTGAAGTCTTAAGTTGCTCTATAATTTGTCACGGACACTACAATATCTACACAAAAATTAATTAAATCACTCTATTTTAGAAATAAAGTCCATTTAAGTAAGATCAAGAAAAATTATTGGTTTACCAAGATCCTTTAAGTATTTTCAAAACATATGCAACAACTTTTTGTCAGTAAAATACATTGTTCATTTCATAAATGAGTATAACGAAGCATATAGCCATATTTTCCATGTAGCAAAGCACATTTTAACTGTCAAATCTTTATCTGAACTCATAAAACAACAATTTATCAAACATATAATACAAGAATTACACATACAAGTATGAGTAAAAAATGGCTTGGGCATCTTGAATAGTGTGAACTAAATATTCTAAACCAAAGTTAGCCTACAATATGTCACGGACACTACAATATCTACACAAAAATTAATTAAATCACTCTCTTTTAGAAATAAAGACCATTTAAGTAAGATCAAGAAAGATAATTGGTAAAAGATCCTTTAAGTTTTCTCAAAACATATGCAACAACTTTTTGTCAGTAAAATACATTGTTCATTTCATAAATGAGTATAACTAAGCATATAGCCATATTTCCATGTACCAAAACACATTTTAACTGTCAAATCTTTATCTGAACTCATAAAACAACAATTTATCAAACATATAATGCAAGAATTACACATACAAGTATGAGTAAAAAATGGCTTGGGCATCTTGAATAGTGTGAACTAAATAAAATATTGGACATCAACAAGCCTGTCAACATTCATAATTTATGTAGTGTCCGTGACATTATTTAAATTAAATTAATGTTAATTTATAAGTCTTAAATCATGTTTCCACTGAGAATATTCAAAGTAGTGTATGAAAAGAACTTTCTTTGAAATTAAAACAACATTCTCCAAGTTAAAGATATGCAGAAATCTTGAAAATGTTTGGAAAATATATGAATACAGCATATAGTTGTGTTACATACACAAATATTATACTATAAGTGCATCAAAGTTATAAAACCACTGTAATCCTTCTTTGTTGGGTCATTTAATGTATATTCTATGTTCTCATTCATGAAAAAGTATTAAATGACCATGCAGATGCAAGCCTTTATTGAAGGTAATTTAGTGTCACGGACACTACATTGTAACGGACACTACATTTCATAAATAAGTAGTCTCAATTATTTTGTACTCTTCCACAGGCACAAAAAAATTGATTGCAGCTTTTATACTTCTGGTCTGGCTACTTATACATCTTAACACTGATGCTCTATATCCATTATAAAATATAGAACACTAGCGTCACGGACACTACAGAAATATTGTCCCCTCTCCATACTTGAAATATCAATCATAAAGAAAAATTATAAATGTATATATTTATGTTATTTAACATTCTTTACATATTTTTTATAATAAGAGGTATTTTTTAAATGAAAAATATAGGGAGTAGTAGGTCTTTTTCTTCTCATTAGGAACCTACCTTTGTTTAATATGTTTCAAAATCAAAAACATATAACGCTTCGACCTTAGCGATTGATTTGTCGCCATTTTTTAAATTTCGATCCGATTTACACGAAATAAACTGCATCCGAAAGCTGAATATACCATTTTTCTGGAACAAAATGTGTTTTAAATCTCTGAAATAAAAGTTACTTACATAATTAGTTTAAATTTTGCCTTTTTTTAAATGTTACAATATAACATGTTATTTCCACTGAATTTTTGAAGGGTATTGTCACATTTTTTCTAACCCAACAATATATGCGTGTTGTATATCATTTTAAGCGGTAAAGTAATTTCTTTGAAGTAAAAGGACACAAAAAAATCATAATTCTAATGCATTTTTAAGCTACAAAATGTATATAACATCCCACTACATGCCCTGGCACAAATATTGTGAAACAGCCGTATAGCTTTTTCAATGATGTATCATGCAGTATAAACATTTTAGGGATATGGTTGAAGTTTTTGCAATTTTATTTATCTTCAAAATTAAAAATATCGAAATTGTTTGATCAAAATCATCATGATACACCCCAGTCTACAGTAAATAGATTTTAAAAGTACAAAATAATATCTGAGTCTTGAGTAGGCCGAACTTTCTGCCCCTATTTTAAGCGATTTTTGGGGGAGTAAAATCAGGGGCAGAAGTTTCAAAGACAAGGGGATTTTCTGTAAGCTAAACGAACAGAATAAAATAGTTTCTTAGGTAAACCAAAAAGTATCAGATGAAATAAAATAAGTTGGTGAGAATAGGTACCTGGCGAGAATTGGTCGCTCACCAGTAGAGGTATTGGGTGGTATTTGGTAAGTAGCCTTGTCCCAAGAACATAAGATATGACACCTCCTACTCCTAATCCCTTTGGAGATTTTGTCGTAATAGCATTTGCCTGGCTGGAAAACAAATTTTAAATTGTAACAGTGAAGGGCTGATATTTTGGTTATATTTTCTCCAATTCTTAATCAATGTAGATGGCAATTCCTAAGATAGCCAGGAAAAGTGTGGTTTACAATGTTATGAAGGTGTATTTTATGTAAATTTCTGTATGATTTTAAATTTGTTGATAAATGAAAACTAACAAACTAACAAAATTAAAAACTCAAAAGATATTCTGATTCTCTGATAAATTCTTCTACATTGGTAATGAATTCTATAAACATGATACATGTATATGTATAGGCTACATTTTTTCTAAATTTCACATTGTGAGTACATGTATAACAACCTTTTCTTTCTAAACTTTTGCAGTGCCATTGGATGTCCATATATAGATCTTGGTGTCAGACTCACATTCATAAGCTTTGGAGACTTGGATTAGATAAATATTTGGCTGCTGTAACTAAACAAGAGACCAGATTACTGCATGCCTATAACTTGAGCCATCATATTTGCACATTCAGAGTTCATAACTGTTTTAGCACTTGCAGTTGGCTGCAACACAAGCCTGAAGTTACATGTAGTGTATTTCACACCTACACAACACACAGGCACTTGTCTGATCTACCTGAAGACAATATGGCGGAAAATAGGTGAGTATGTACCAAAAACAAAAATATGTCATATTTTATTAAATCAAGGATCACCTCAGGAACACAAGGTATGGTAGGGATATTCTGGGTAGGGGCTGCAATGTGTAACAAAATCTATTCATGGCATACATGTGTGAAGACATGAAAACATGATTTAGGATTTATTAACAATAATAATACAGAACTGTCATCAATAACTAAGCAATCTGTTGTATAATTAAACAATATAAAGCATTGAAAACTGACATTTTTAAGGGTTGCACATCTGGAAATTTGATTGTGTACTGGGGTGGGTGGGGGTTGGGCTGGGTTGAGATCTGATGATGAAGGTGGGAGAACAAGTATGGACCACAACTATACATCAATAGGTTATCATTATCCTTAGTTTTAACTCTCAAACAGATCAATTATATTTATAAGTAATTTTCATAACATTTTACAGGTATATTATTTGCTATGCAAAACTGGGGACATCTGTGTGTAAAAAATGCAAGCAAAAGATTGAAAAGAAAGCTTTACGCATTGGTAAAGTTGTTGCTAACCCATTTTCTGATGATGGTGGAGACATGAAACAGTGGTTCCATCCACAGTGTATTTTTGAAACATTCAAAAGAGCGAGAGCAACCACAAAGAAGATTGAGGAACCAGATGACTTAGAGGGCTTCACTGAGTTAGAACAGGAAGACAAAGATGCCATAAATAAACTTATTAAAGGTAAGGAAAAAATCTGTAATGATGACATAGATAAACCCAGTAAAGGTTAGGAAAAAATCTGTAATGATGACATAGATAAACCCAGTAGAGGTTAGGAAAATATCAGTAATGATGACATAGATAAACCCAGTAAGGGTTAGGAAAAAATCTGTAATGATGACATAGATAAACCCAGTAAAGGTTAGGAAAATATCAGTAATGATGACATAGATAAACCCAGTAAAGGTTAGGAAAACATCAGTAATGAAGCGATAAATAAACCCAGTAAGGGTTAGGAAAAATCTGTAATGTTGACATAGATAAATCCAGAAAAGGTTAGGAAAACATCAGTAATGATGACATAGATAAACCCAGTAAAGTTTAGGAAAGCATCAGTAATGATGACATAGATAAACTCAGTAAAGGTTAGGAAAATTTCAGTAATGATGACATAGATAAACCCAGTAAAGATTAGGAAAATATCAGTTATGATGACAGGTAAACCCAGTAAAGGTTAGGAAAATGTCAGTAATGAAGCAATAGATAAACCAAGTAGAGGTTAGGAAAGTATCAGTAATGATGACATAGATAAACCCAGTAAAGGTTAGGAAAATATCAGTAATGATGACATAGATAAACCCAGTAAAGGTTAGGAAAGTATCAGTAATGAAGCAATAGATAAACTCAGTAAAGATTAGGAAAATATCAGTTATGATGACAGGTAAACCCAGTAAAGGTTAGGAAAACATCTGTAATGAAGACATAGATAAACCCAGTAAAGGTTAGGAAAATATCAGTAATGATGACATAGATAAACCCAGTAAAGGTTAGGAAAATTCCAGTAATGATGACATAGATAAACCCAGTAAAGGTTAGGAAAGTAATCATGACATAGATAAACCCAGTAATGGTTAGGAAAAAATCTGTAATTATGACATAGATAAACCCAGTAAAGATTAGGAAAAAATCTGTAATTATGACATAGATAAACCCAGTAAAGGTTAGGAAAATATCAGTTATAATGACATAGATAAATTGAACTCATTGAAACTCATTGAAAGTAAGATAAATCATTAAATGACCAGTTTATCCCAAATAAAATCGTTTAAGTTAAAAATGATGCTAAAACTGAATATTTGAAATTCACTCTCTTCATGAAGCAGTCATATTGATTGAATATTGACAATGGCTAAGTAATTTGTTATTGTACAGTAGCAAAGATAATTCTGAGCAAAAAATAAAAAAAGAAGAAGAAAAGAAAAACAAATTTCAATTTATTTGCCTAGGTCAAGATATGATTTACACGGCTTTCAGTGAAACAAAGATTTTTGACTCTTGACCTCCATACAACCAAGTTTGTAGTTTGTGAAATAAAAAGATATTCAACCAATATTGGAAATGTATACAGATTCGATATTGAAATAATTATGTATGTCAAATATTGCTGATTGATTTGTATAATATTACAGAGTTTGTGGCAAATTCTTCAAGCAAAACCCCCTCAAAGTCTCCTGTACCAAAGAAATCCCCAGCAGCAGCAGCAAAGATACAGAGTTCTCTCCCCTTTTCTCCAACAAAAGTAAAGGTTAAGGATGAGCCAGATGATGATGGTACATAGATATGTATTGTATAAGAAATATAAGAAAAGTACAGTTATACAATATATCCGTATGTTTGTATGATTTTCATTAGTTGTTGAATAAATACGCTCTTCACAATAGCTCGGACGTGTTGTATCTGCGTGTAACTGTTAGATTCTTGGCATGAATCTTTTGTTGCACTTCGGAAAGAGCCATAAATCAATATCAAATAAATTTTGGTAGTTCGTGGTCAGGTTGTATTGAATATTTTTACCTGGAATTTTTCACTATTTTCACCATACAATGTATTCTCCCTCAGTTGAGAATGCAAATTTCCAGTGAATGGGAAATTTTCAAGCTAAATAATTGAAGAATGGCCATGCATGATGTCTATGCGATTATGGCGAAATTAAGACGCAGTGAATATGTTCTCTGTCGTAAAAGTGTGAAAATAACTAGGGGCATAAATTTACAGGTAAATGTACAGGTATACAGTATCAGTTTATTATCATGAAGCATTGCTCATGCTTGGTAGGACTTCTGTAGTAAAATTCAAATAAGATGACGGGGTACTTGAACCCTTTCTGGACCTGGAGGAGTTTAAGTTTTAGTTAATTAAGCATAATGACATTAAAATGACACTGGCGAGAGTAATTGGCCCTACTTGTCATTATATATACTAGTATCCAAATCAAAATCCAAGATGGAACCTGCCGGCCATGTTGAATTCCATTATCTCTGAAAATGTAATATGTTCAGTTCAAGTTTCAGTTTCGCTATAATCTTGTGTAAAAAGTATTTCACAGAAATATGGGTTTAAGTTCAAATTTAATGTTGAGACACAAAATAAGAGAAAAGAACAGTTTGTCATAGATCAGACATAGAACATTCCATTGAAGGCACCAATATCCCTGTGGGATTTGTTGTATATCTTTGGATTTTTCTACATCAACCTGTCTTTGCACCTTGTTTCATAGCTGTGTCTTGACAATGATCAGAAATTCAATTTATTTTTAGCGATTCCCTCTACAAGTAGTGCAACTGATGATGAACCTGTGAAGAAAGATGATTCATTCCGAGAATTCAGGCGACTTTGTGCAGAAATTGCTGATGAGAATAGTTACAATGCCAAAACACAAATAGTACACAAGTTTATAAATAAAGGATCATCAGGAGGTAACCTTATTACTGTTACATTTTTACGACACATATATTTTAAAGGGGCATAACTATGTTTTCCTATTTTGTTTTTCACTGCTTACATTGATGTACAATATCAAATTAGAGATATACACAGAATAATAAATCTCACATTTCCTTATATCTTTTTTTGTGAATATAAGGTCTGGGCCCGAAGTCACCAAATTTACTCAGTACTCAAGCTCAACTATCTTTTCATGATTTTAAAGTAAAACACGCAAAAATTAATTCTGATGTATTTATGTATTGACAACATACAATTGTAAATAATGATCAAAATCATTGCTCATTTGAAGAAAACTTCAGAAATATTAAAAAAATAGTTTGAGTACGTACTCAGATTTTGAGTACCGTACTCAACATATTTATTCATTTTTACATGAAAATAATAAGTGTGACACAAACATTTATATGTGAATGATGAAAAATAATTTACATACAAAAAATTGCATATATACATACAAAAAATTGCCATATTGGATTTTTTCAAGCAATGTTCACAAGATAGATAGGAATTCAAGAATTTTTATTCCTGTGTATTTCTCTTCTTTGATAAGAAGATTAATCAAAGATATTTGATGTATCAATTTGTTTATGTTCTTCTCTGTAGATGGTTTCCAGGGTGATGTGTACCTATGGCTAAAGTTGCTCTTACCTGGTGTGGTCAAGCGGGTGTATAACTTGAATAGTAAACAGCTTGTCAAGTTGTTCAGTCAGGTTTGTATCGATAACGCCACCTTCTGTCAATATTGGGGAAAATGCCATTTGGTGACACAGTTGGGAATTTGAATGTAACTTTGTGACAAACTGGGAAAAATGAAAGTCTAATTGTAATGTAGTTCCATTTCCCCTGACATTAATTTGCTCTTCATTATGGTCATGGACTCAACACCAAATTAGGGAAAAAACCACAGGAATTTTGCATTGTATATTGGGCCAAGTTTTGGCCCCATGGAAACTATAGAAAAAGGCCTGTATATACAACCAATGGTTTGTTTTCACGGTATTTTATGCAACTGTCAACTATGTTTCAGTAATATTAGGTGGTTTAAGATATTCCTTTCCAATTTTAAAGACATGTGATAAGTTTTAATGTATCAAAGATACCAAAATAAAACAAAGTCAATATTCATGATATTATACATGTAATATCATGTCATTTTGTTATTCTTATTAATATACAGAAAGTGAAAATGCTGAAACAGTGCAAAGAATATTAAATCATGATTTTATTTTCATTAACTTAAATTTCCTTTTATTTCAGATATTTGGAACAAACTTACAAGACATGATTGCAGATTTAGATCAGGTATTTAAATTTTCAGTTTTAATTTTATTTTCCGTAGAAAGAAATTCTCATATTACAGATTTCAACCAAACCTATCTCACCTGGTCTGATAGACTCATCTTTCAATGTTGATTTGCATGATGTTAAGATCTTAATTAACACTAAACACATACTGTTTGTTTGTTTATTTGTCGGTCTGTCTGTCTGTTTATTTGTCAGACTGTCTGTTTATTTATTTTTCTATTTGTCTACTTGCAACATTTTGATTTCCTTCAGATAATTTGATTTTTTTCCCTTCATTTTTTGATAAAATTTATACTATAAAACTGCTCTAGGACAGAACACTATAGGTAAATATATTGCAATATTTGTCTGAATTATGGGACTTTAAAATATTTGCCAGAGTTACAGAAATTTGAAATCTTCATGAATGACATAGCTTTCAGGACCCAGTTGCACAATATGTTTCTAAATTTAACTTAAAATTAACCATTGTTAACTGATAGGCTAATCATATGTTAAATTTAACAACGTATTGTACAACTGGGTCCAGGAATAGAGTATAGTGTTTCTCGAAATAATGTTGTCAAAAATTTGTCAAGTAACCTGATAATAGTGTCAGCTATCAAGTGCACAGGATATAAAGTTTGATGAAAATGATGATGATACACCCTGTATAACCAGCTATTTAAAAAAGCTGATGATGATGATACACCCTGTATCAACCTAGTGATGTTGTTGACACACCCTGTATAACATGCTATATATGATAACTTATGGTATAAATGTAACTGAGGTAGTATTTAATGTTTGTATCAATTTTTAACAACAGGGGGATGTTCCAGAAACCGTCCGGATTTTCTTTGAACAAAGTAAGCGCCTACTCCCACAGAAAAAGAGCGTTCTGTCTCTGAAACAGGTATGTACAGACATTTCAGTCCCTTAGAGTGATCAGAGTGGATTAAAGGGAGAGCATCAACTATAGGGTAAAAGTGAAAAATTCAAGTCAATTTCTACATGGGCTAGTCAGTTATGTGTGTTTTATAGGCTGTACTAATTAATTACGATTTCTTTAGGCAACATAGACTTGGGCTAGTTAATTTCCCTCAGAAGAGAATGATCCTTGCTTTATCCCTTTAAATATTAAGGTCACCCGAGTCACTTATACATACTCAAACCAAGAGCTTTATCTTTCGGATGATACAGTAAAAGGGAGTCCCTCTTTTAGAATGGTACTGCTATTCAATTTATAATTTCAAAATTTGAAGCATATTTGGAACTCCATAGCTGTCTCTTGAGTGGGACGTAAACAACAAGGAAGACGATCAAATATTAAAGAATTCTGACATCGGTAGCCAAAAAGTAAGATTTGCTGTCATGTTGGTGTCTGTTTAGAAAAAGTATTTTTTTGCATTTCATGTTAAGAGTTTGTTTCCAAAAAGTAAAATTTGCAGTCATGTTAAGAGTTTGTTAGCCAAAAAGTAAGATTTGCTGTCATGTTAGAGTTTGTTTCCAAAAAGTAAAATTTGCAGTCATGTTAGAGTTTGTTTCCAAAAAGTAAGATTTGCAGTCATGTAGGTGTCTGTTGCCAAAAAGTAAAATTTACTGTCATGTAGGTTTTTAGCTGTCATAATCTACAGTGTGTTATCTATGTTCAAGCAGTTCATTTTTTGTGTTACCAAAGCATATGTAAAACGATACATAACATACCAGCTAGTTGTTTGGATTTACTTGGAATTGTTCCAATTGAAATGTTTTTTCCTGCATTCTGGGTTTGATCAGTTTTGTTCAGCTTAAGTTTACTGTAACCAGGGCTGTCTTGTCTTTGTAAGTAAGCACATCCATAAGTAAAGAAAGTAAAACGGTGTATTCCTATTAAATGCATAACCAAAATGTCGGAGAAAATTATGCAAATAACAGGAATATGCAATTAACAGACATAGTGTATTCTAGTGAATGATGATGATTCATGTTCACCTAGTCATTTCATTTGTATTTATAATACTATTATAAATATCCTAGTACACTAGTAATGAAGTCTTATTAAGTATTATGGTAAAATAAGGTCATAAAATCAAAATTTTCATAAATGTTCTCATTTTTATCAAAAAAGTATTTCCTCATATAATATTTTACAGTAGTCAGTACATTTTCCCCATCTTGGGGAATATTTTATGCAGTTAACAGGAATTCTTGGTTAAACCTATGCAATTAAAAGGAATATTTTACATATAAGCGAAAGAAAATGGTTTTGTTTTTGAGTTCTTATGCAATAAACAGGAAAATGTAATTATTAGGTTTGCAATTAAGTGAATTCGACTGTTCATGGTTATGATTTTATATCATTTTTAGGTGTTATGACTTTATCTTTCGGTTATGACATTATCTTTTGATATGCCAGTATCTTCTGATATGACATTATCTTTTGACATGACAATATCTTTTGACATTATCTTATGACAATATCTTTTGTGCGGACAATATCTTTTGGTTATGACATTATGTTTTTGGATATAACAATATCTTTTTGTTATGACAGTATCCTCTTGTTATGATTTTATCTTTAAGTTAGAATGTTATATGATGGTTAAAATTTCATTTCATTTGATTATATTCACATTTCTCTCAGTAGCCTCCCATAGACATGGTGTAAATTTAGAAGGCCTTAATATCAGCTATAATCGAAGTTCCTTATATAACACCACACAAAGATGTATCCTCAATAATAAAATGACTTCACACCTAGAAGTACTAATGAACTCTTTTCAGAATGCATTTATTGTCACTATGGATGCTTTTTGGTTAACAGAAAAAAAATTATGGCACCTTTTTGGGCACTGTTTTATTTAACTTTAACCCTAACGCCATCTATATTGACAGTAAATGCATTCTGACAAGCATTCATATGTTATATTATATCATCTTTGCATTTTATTATTTTTTTATGACAGATGCACTGGCAATGACTTGAAGATGTTTATTAGATTGGTCAAACATGACCTTAGAATCAACTCAGGAGCAAAGCACGTGTAAGTTGAGATAAATATTAACTGTGACCAAGTGCATCACGCTTTAAAACATGAAGTCTCCCATCTCCAGTCAGCAGGGGATAGAACCATGCTGGAACCAGAGATGATGTGTAAAAGTTTGCTGGTTTAATTGCAGAATGTGGGTGGTGTCTTTCTGGGTACATTGTAACTGGTTTGTCTACTCCACCATTAAATACTGGTTGCCACTGTATCACTGCAGATCTGTTGAATGTAGCATTAAACACCACTCAAAACAAACAAAATGTTTAAAGTAAATAGAAATGAACATGATAATGATTAAGTTACCTTTATATCACAACATTCAAGAGATTCTTTACATATAGGAATTTTAATTTGTTTCATCAAATCATTTTGAATTTATACTGCCAGTTTGCTATTCTTTTATGCTAATAGCTTTATATAGAATGTCTGTGAAACGTATACATATAAAATAAATCCAGCTAGGGAAAATAATATATGTTGACATTTAACAGTCATATTATCAATTCATTAAGAAGTATGTGTTTTACTTTGTGTTTCTTAAATTAAAGTTCATCAGGAAATTTGAAAATTACATTTGAAACTTATCTCATGATATTTCTAAAAATCCAAAAAGCAATCAGAGAATCAGGCGCTGCAACAAGTTGTGATATCCCATCATGTTTTAAACTTCTGAATCGTTTGTTCATATAAAACCAAGATGTATATTCCTTTCTAGCCTTGATGCTTTGGATGAAAATGCATATGCCGCTTTCCAGGCATCTAGAAATCTAAAAGACGTTGTAGACAGAGTGATGAGTGGTAAAGATGACAGCAAACCAGGGATGAAGAAGACACTTAGCATCAAAACTTCACTTATGACTCCTGTAAAACCAATGTTGGTGTGTATATACATTGTCAGTCGTCAGATTGATTCTAGTGGCATTGTCCATGTTGTCATTAAAGGCGTTCGTCTAGTGAGACTTCTCATGCTAGCCTTGTCTAGGGTTCTGATAAACTGGTATATTGATAAAAACACTGAATGTTAATGTAATTGAAATACCTTATTCAACCACATAAGCACCCCTAAAGGAAAAAAAATGATAAAAGGGTGCACTTTTAAGGCCAAATTATTGGAAATTATTTCAGATGAAAAACACAAACATTGGAATAAATGACATACTAAATAAGTACCCTAGGTGACAAAAAAAAAATTGAAAAAACAGAGGGGGTATCTCCCTTTTGTATCTGACATGTCTTCTAAACTCCCTTTTATTTGTATCATCTCATTTTTAATAATTATATTTCTCTTTTATATTTGTTACCTCCCTTTTTTATCATCTTCCATCAGCCCTTTTGATTTTAATATTTCTATTTTATTCTTCATATCTGTTTCATTTTTGTTATCTCCCTTTTAATATTGATATATATCATTAATATATTTGTTATCTCCCTTTGTGTTTGTTATCTCCCTTTTTTATTTCATTCATAAGGCTGAAGCGTGTCGTTCATTAAATCAAGCAATGAAGAAGTGTCCTAGTGGGTTTTATGCTGAGATCAAATATGATGGTGAAAGAGTGCAGGTCCATAAAAAGGGAGATAAATTCCAGTACTTTAGTAGAAGTCTGAAACCAGTCCAACCTCACAAGGTAAGTCTTAGTATGAGAGACAGAAAGAGACAGACAGAGTTATTGTTGTGTTTAACATCCTACTCAAGAATCTTTCACTCATAAAGAGACATCATCAAATGCAAGGGCTTCAGATTTTGGCCTATGCTCAACACTTATGGCCATTGAGCAGTGAGAGTTTTTCATCATGCCGACAACTACTGAGACACAAGACCTCGGTTTTTACTGTCTCATTGGAAGGACTGGAAAAGCCAGCCACCCCGCCGAGGCTCGAAACCTGCGACCCTCTGCAGACCCAGGACTGCTCCCAAACAGATAGATAGGCAGACAAAGACAGAGAGAGGACAGTCAGAAAGACAAAGACTAATGGGGAAGAAAAGACAGGAGAAACAAATATATTGTTTAAGAATCTGGGTCAGAAAGATTACTAGGATAAAGATGTGAAGAGCGGCTTGGCTCAGTCAGTTGGTTTCCTGTCTTTCGGATGAGATAGTAAAAACTGGAGGTCCCGTGTCACAGTAGGTGTCCGCACGTTAAAGAACCCTCACTGCTCAATGGCCGTAAGTGCCAAGCATAGGCCAAAATTTGAAGCCCTTCACCAGCATTTGGTGACGTCTCCATATGAGTGAAATATTCTTGAGTGGGGCGTTAAACAACAATAAACAAACAAACAAATAAAGATGTGAAAGTTAGATATACAGAGAAAGTTGTAGAGGCCAAGACAAAAAACTAATGTTAAAAATATAAAGGAAAAGGATATAGGGTATGAGAGGGGTTAGAAAGATATTTCACTAAAATCAGAACTTTTTTGTAGGTGGAACATTTTAAAGAATTTATTCCAAAGGCATTTCCAACCGGTGATGATATGATATTGGATGCTGAAGTTCTTTTGATTGACACAAACACTAGCAAGCCATTACCATTTGGAACACTGGGTGTACACAAGGTATTGCTACTGTTTATTAAACTCCTTGATAAACATCCAGGTATAAGTGCAGTGAAAGATTCGGACATTTTATGAATTCTATCAGACCAAATAATGGACTGACATTTTTCATGAAGCCTGAGATTGAAACATATACTTTACGATTTGTAAAAAAGAAAAATATAACATGGCAAAATTGTTTGATGCTATCTCCTTCAGTGTCTATACGCTTTTGGCACTGATGTTTAAGAGTGCCAGTGCCGCTTTTATCAAAGTCCCTTTCTTAACTGTCAAGAAAGTCCTCCGCTACATGTATGACATCGTCATCTGTCCTGAAATGCGTACCGGAAATGACCTTTTTCAATTTTGTAAATAGATGGAAGTCTGATGGTGCGATATCAATTGAGTATGGGGGATGTTGAATCAATTTAAAGCCACAATCATTGATGGCAGCTCGAGAAATGATATACTTTTAAGCAGAGACATTGTCCTGGTGAAACAAGACACCTTTTCTGAGATTTTTTACGACATTTGATCTTAATTTATTGTCTCTTAACTGCCTAAGAAGTGATGCTTTATATGTCACACATAACAATATCATGGACTTTAGTAACCATTTCAGGAGTTGCCACAGTCACACACAAAAATGACCAGATAACACCGTTAGTTGTTTGTTTGTTGTTGTTTAACGTCCCACTCAAGAATCTTTCACTCATATGGAGATGTCACCATATGCCGGTCAAGGGCTTCACATTTTGGCCTATGCACGGCACTTCTAGCCATTGAGCAGTGAGGGTTCTTTAACATGCGGACACCTACTGTGACACGGGACCTCGGTTTTTACTGTCTCATCCAAAGGACAGCCTTAAATAGTTGGAGAATAGTATGAATGAAAATGAGCAACCTCACTTAACTCATCAACCCCTGAAAAACAGTGGAATCTTCTGTAAATCAATGGCTTAGGTCAGTCCAAATGTGTCTTTAGGGGTGAAGAGTTAACTCCTTCAAATACAAGGCTAAAACTTATCAATCAACCCTTGTAAATCTGAAAGTTAAGTGAAAAAAAGTGAATATAAAGTGGAACATTGATAAGAAAAATGTCTTGTAAAAAAATATTATGTGAAACATTAATAAGAAGAATGGCTTGTAATAGAATATAATGTCAAACATTAATATGAATCATAACATTTAAAACATGAACTAAGTTAAATTAAACAAACCAGAAAATAATTTTGGTTTGTCATATTGTTATGAACCATTTCAAATAGATTAAGGGAGATAATCTCGATCTGTTCTGAACTGGTGACTGAATCATGTGAAGTTATATACAGATTTTATGTAGCAAGCTAAGAGGTTTAGCTAAACAAACTATATAAAACTGTATGTACACAAATTTATTACAAGCTTTTGAAATGAAAATTTATATCTACTTTATCATTTCAGAAAGCTGCCTTCAGTGATGCTAATGTGTGTTTGTTTATTTTTGATTGTTTGTTTATCAACGGAGAAAATATCATGGAGAAGTATGTTCTTTTATTTTATTTATTTTTTGTTTGTCATAAAGGTGTTCTATCACAAATAGTCCTCTTCACAATAGCTTTAGTTCTGTAAAATTTTTCTAAAATAAATGTTATATATACAACACATTTATTCTAGAAACTGTGAAATGGCCATTCAAGATACATTGGCAACATGCCAAGTTTGAAAAATTTATATCAGGTCATTTTCACCCATGTTATGTTAAAAAAGATTATGTTTTGGTGTATTTCCAATAATCTAAAACTACAAACCTCCACATGTTCCCCATTTTCAGTCATCCCAGATGACCTTTGACCTTTAAACCCATCATTTTATTTCTCCTGAGGACCCAACAATTTTCAGTTGAATATAGTATCTTCCATAGAATTTGTAATGCTAAAATACTGCTAGATACTATTTTTCATATAAAGATAAAATGATATTGAATTATGACCAATCACAGGCCTTTATTTTTGTTACCATGGCAACCCATGATTCTATAACATTTACCATTGACATTGCAGTATCAAAATACCTATGTATACCAATCTCAATTTGGCTAATCAGGAGTTTTTATTTTGTTTCCATGACAAATACTAGAATTACTGTTTTTCACTAAAATTTGACTCTATAAAATTTGACCAGTTGAAGCAATTCACACCATGATTGAGTTCCCATAGTTACTTGATTTTGGTCCTATGTTTTGAAACCTAATTGTTATGGATACCTTAAGTACAGTTTTGATGTACTTATCATTATGTCTCCCCTTCTCGGAAGGGAGACATATTGCCTTTGTATGAGTTTCTTCTTCTTCCTCTTGTTGTTGTTGTTGTTGTTCTTCTTCTTCTTCTTCTTCTTCTTTCAATAATTTCATGTCCGGAGCATAACTCTCTTTGTACTTAAGATAGGATGACAATATTTGATATAGATAGTATTGACATCAAGACAGCCTGTCCTGAACAAAAAATACAGGGATTGACCCTCTTATTACAGAGTTATTGCCCTTCGTTAAAAAATACTGTCCAGAGCATAAATCTTTGAGACAGGATGATGATATTTGGTATACATGGTAATGACATCAAGAGGATGTGTCATGAACAAATATTATGGAGATTGAACCTATCATTATGGAGTTATAGCCCTTTTACAGAGTTAAAGCCCTTTGTTAAAAAAAATACTATCCAGAGCTTGAATCTCTTTGTATTTGAGATAGGATGATAGTATTCAGTATACATAGTCACAACTTGAAGACAATGTGTTGCAAATAAAATAACGCGATCACATTGTATTGATGACATTAAGTAGAAATTGAACAATTTAAAGCATGGTTATCTTTGTGTATGAAATAAGGCCAAGTAAATAAATACTTCTGGTTCTCAGACACTGCTGCGTGCAAAAAGAAATCACCAATGAAACCATTTTATTCACATTTCATAAAAAAAATCATCGCTGCGCGGCAAGTAAAAATGTCAGTCATTTCAAAAGGCTTAAGTTTTGAAAATGATCCATTTCCTTCATTTTGTACGTAGTTCAAAATGCATTTCTAAAACCCAAGTAGAAATTAAAATAATTATTTCATTGACAATTCAACATATAAATCATGCCCGAAAATGTCACAGAACACATCGTGTATTTTCTATTGTTGCTTGCAGTTTATGGAGGAAGTGGAAGTTGGGTTTTGAATGAAAAAAACGATACCGAATTTCAAGATGTGTTAAAATGATGATACATGTAACACTATATAGTGTATAAAAGTTTTAAAATCTGAATTAAATGTAGGTGAATGATAAAAGTAAAATTAGTTACTGTAAATTAAAGTTTTAATGAAATACATAAAAATTGATATTTATTGTTTTCAAAAATGAAACGTTTGGAATTTGCATTGATTTTTAGACACATAGTAGTTACATTTTGTACAGTTTTCTTGCAGTTTCAAAACATTTTTATGTTTTGATAAATGTATAATTTTTTAGCTATTTTATATTTTTGTTGACATTTCAGTTTTAAAACCAAGTGAACAAGACAATCACACAACTTTTTGTTGCAATTTATTGAAGGTCTTAATAAAAGACATTTTTTGCATTACATACAGTCTTCTTATTTTCTTGTCTTCAAGGTATATAAACAATAATTTGAAAATGAAAAATAAAAATAAAATACCTACCTACCTTGCCCATTTTGGAAGGCTAATTGTCTGAGAACCAGAATATTTTTTTTTACGTGGCCTAAGATAACAAACATTTACACAAACATTTGAAACTGAATTAAATAAATTAAATATATGTGTCAATTATTAACAAGCATCAAATAATACAATATTTCTCTAGAACTAAACATTTGATTTAGCAATTTCTCGTTTTCACTTGATTAGGCCAATTAAAGAAAGAAGAAAAATTTTACAGGATGAGATGACAGAAATACCAAACAGAATTTTGTTTTCTGAAATGAAATTCATCAAGGTAAGATATGATATTTTTTATTTTGAATTAAAGTTTCATAAAAAATATATATATCCACTGCAAGTTTTGTTAAAACTTGTAGAAGTTTTATATTACAAACACATTGAAATTGTGATCCTGAGCAGTTAATCATTCAAATGTTGCCAAAGCTTAATTTGTCGGTGTACTTGACTGACAATACCTCTTTATCCAGTAGGTGGTGTTGTGATCAGGATATAATGTATACCATGTTGTCTTTCTTTAAGCATGTGTAGATGAACCCAAGTAGTCAAGATAATCTTAAATTTCTTTTAACATGTATATGAGAAAGTTGGATTTTAGCATGTTCATGTTGTGAAATAGATTTGATAATTTGTGCACAGCAGCTTGCAATCTGTATAGGGAAGTAAAATAGGTGCTTGTATGTTGTTTGTAAATATCATGTGTGCCAAATTAGGGGATATGTCCAGTTATCAGACACTGATATGAGATGATATGATAGGAGAGGCATCACTTGAATCCTGTTGAAATTTTAATTGTTTTACTAAATACTTTGTTTCACACACTTTTTCTCTGTCTCTGTCTCTGTCTCTGCCTCTCTGTCTCTGTCTCTCTGTCTGTCTGTCTCTCTCTCTCTCTCTCTCTCTCTCTCTCTCTCTCTCTGTCTCTCTCTCTCTCTCTCTCTCTCTCTCTCTCTCTCTCTCTCTCTCTCTCTCTCTCTCTCTCTCTCTCTCTCGTATGATCTGTCTGTTGATTTTTTTTGGATTATCCGTTTGTTTGTCTATTTCGCCATGTGTCTGTTATATAATATGTGTTTGTTTCTATTTTTATATATACCTTTTTCTGATTTTATTTTTTATTTTTCTGTTTATCTAATGCCCAAATTGCTTGTTTATTTTTTCTGTTTATTTGTCTGTTTACCTATCTATTTTTTTTTTTCTGTTCATTTGCGTAAAATCTGTTTAATGATATGTGTTTGTTGGTTTATCCGTCTGTTTTATTCTTATTATTCTTATACATCACTTTAGGAACCAGATGATCTACAAGACATGCTGAACAGAGTGTTTAAAGAGGGTCTGGAAGGATTGGTTCTTAAAGATGTTAATGTAAGATATTGTCGGATTATCTTTACTACGTTTTACCTGCTGTAAATTTTTTTAATTGTTTGTCAAACATTAAAGAGAAAAAGTACCAAAGCACAGATAACTCTACGCTGTTTGATTATCAACCTTATCTTGGAAACAAAATGCTTTAATAAAGTAATCATCAAATATCCCTGATAGAAACATAATACTCAAGTTAATCATTTATTAGTAATATTTGGTTATCATTGAATGTTCCTGATAATATCAGGAATACTGTAGTCTAGGTTATCATTCAGTATTCCTGATAGTAACAGAATACTCCAGGTAATCATTTAGCATTCTTGTTACCAACAAAATACTCCAGGTAACCATTCAGTATCCCTGATAGAAATAGAATACTCCAGGTAATTATTCAGTATCCCTGTTTACCACAGAATACTCCAGGTAATCATTCAGTATCTCTGTTACCAACAAAATACTCCAGGTAATCATTCAGTATCCCTGATAGTAACAGAATACACCAGGTAATCATTTAGCATCCATGATAGTAACAAAATACACCAGGTAATCATTCAGTGTCCCTGTTACCAACAGAAAACTTCAGGTAATCATTCAGCAAGTACCATAATATGCCAAGTAATCATGATAGTATCAGAATACACCAGGTAATCATTTAATATCCCTGATAGTAAACAAATACTCCAAGTAATCATTCAGCATCCTTGTAGTATCAGAACACTCCGGGTAATCATTCAGTTTACCTGATACTAACAGAATATGCCATATAATCATTCAGTACCCCAGTTAGTAGAAGAATATGCCAGGTGATCATTCAGTATCCCTGATAGAAACTTTAGGTTTTCATTGTCAATTAACAAAATTTTGGTTTTCATTTGCATTTCAGGGATCATGCATTGTTGAATCATTTTTGTAAGTTGTTTTTCTCATCATTTTGAAATAAAAATTTAAAATTTGTCTATTACCCCAGAGCACATACAAACCAGGAAAAAGACATTGGTTAAAAGTGAAAAAGGATTATCTAATGGAAGGAACAATGGCTGACTCAGCAGATTTAGTTGTTCTAGGTGCTTACTTTGGTACAGGAAACAAAGGTAAAATTAACCAAAAGTATTACCAGTGTTGAAAAGCACGTAGCAACAACCATTTATATCTGTCTGTCTGTCTGTCTGTCCATCCGTCTGTCTATTTGTCTGTCTGTCTGTGTGTATGTTAATGTCTGCATGAAGCTGTGTGTCTGTGTGGCAGTTTTTGTGTGAAGCTTTGTGTCTATGTTTGAAACTGTGTAAAGATGTGTGTCTGTCAGTGTCTGAAGCTGTGTGTTTGTGCCTGTGTGTGAAACTGTGTGTTTGCGTCTGTGTGTGAAACTGTGTGTAAAGCTGTGTGTCTGTCTGTGTGTGAAACTGTGTGTTTGTGTCTGTGTGTGAAACTTTGTGTAAAGCTGTGTGTCTGTCTGTGTGTCAAACTGTGTGTCCGTGTCTGTGTGTGAAACTGTGTGTAAAGCTGTGTGTCTGTCTGTGTATGAAGCTCTGTGTTTGTGCCTGTGTTTGAAACTGTGTGTTTGTGTCTGTCTGTGTATAAAGCTGTGTGTATCTGTGTGTCTGTGTGCGTCGCTGTGTCTGTGTATGAAGCTGTGTGTGTGTATGAAGCTGTGTGTGTGAAGCTTTGTCTGTGTGTATGTCTATCTGTCTGTCTGTCTGTCTGTCTGTGTTTTACATTGTTGTTATTTCTTTGTGTCTGTCTGTGTGTGAAACTGTGTGTTTGTGTCTGTGTGTGAAACTGTGTAAAGCTGTGTGTCTGTCTGTGTGTGAAGCTGTGTGTTGGTGTCTGTGTGTGAAACTGTGTGTAAAGCTGTGTGTCTGTCAGTGTGTGAAGCTGTGTGTTTGTGCCTGTGTGTGAAACTTTGTGTAAAGCTGTGTGTCTGTCAGTGTGTGAAGCTGTGTGTTTGTGCCTGTGTGTGAAACTGTGTGTTTTTGTCTGTCTGTGTATGAAGCTGTGTGTATGTGTGTATTGCTCTGTGTGTTGCTGTGTCTGTGTGTGTGAAGCTTTGTCTGTGTGTGTACGTCTATCTGTCTGTCTGTCTATCTGTGTTTTACATTTTTGAAATTTCCAGGAATCATTCAGACTGTTCAACAACTTTTGTAAACTTAAAAGACTGAATACATATCACACAATATTTGCAGGTGGCATCATGTCTATATTTTTGCTTGGTTGCTATGACAATAACTCCAACATGTGGTGCACTGTTACAAAATGCCACAGTGGACTTGATGACAAGACCTTGGAGGAGCTTCAGACCTCATTGGACATGGTCAAAATCAGCAAGGACCCAAGCAAGGTAATTCTATTACTGTATGTGTATTTAAATTAGCGCATTCATATTCTAACGCTCTCAGAGGGTATAGACTTATTAGCGCAATCTTGAATTTGCGCAATTAATTTCATTGGCTTTGTCTTGTATACAGAATGACAGGATGGAGAAATTTTAGCGCTGCCCTTGATTGAGCGCAATGACTTGAGCTCAAAAGGCGCTAATATTAGAATACCGCTAAAATAAGTACACGTACAGTATTTGTTTGTTCGTTTAGTCATTTTTCTTTGACACAGATGTGTAAAGTCATGCACTGCTCAGGATTTTGTTTAAAATTTGAGAGTAAAAAAATTCTTCTGTTTACACAATTGAAGGGTCTTCTTTCACCAAATTTCATAAAATTATATTTATTATTTTTTCATGTTAAACTTTGTTTTTGATTGACTGAAAATATTTCATTTATTGCTCAATTTTAGAAATTGTATCCCAATTGACATTTCACAAAAGGCTCGACATAGCATATTTTGGCAGACTTTTTCATTATAATTATGTCACAGTTGATTGGCCTGTCAAACATTTTTTTTTTTATTATGACATTGCGACAAGAGAGGTTACTAAGGCCACCTGGAGAGTGAAATATCAGATGTTTGGTGATGTGTCAATTACAATGTACAGAGATGAAATAGTAGCTATTTTGTCTAAAATGCTTTGTGAGCTCTTTGTATGAACTGATTGAACGCGTGCATGAAAATGCGGAAATATAATCGTTTAGATTTTTATATTGTCTTAAAATGTTTAATCCTTTCATCCCGAAGAATCTAGATGGTATGCTCCTTTCTATTGCTCAGACCAGTCTACTATATCCTGTAGTGTTGAAAGGGTTACATTGATATAGTAACTAGCAAAAGCATGAGTTCATGTAAAAAATAATACTTTGACCTTAAGACTGACAATCTGTGAAAGCATACCTTTGATAGACTTTTTGTACATCCTAAAACCAACAGCTGATCAGGGTCTTTGTCTCAGCTGCAGCAGATTTCCTCAACTCTTCTTTTCAGTTAATTTTACTTTGTATATGAAATCAAAGTACTGAAAGTACTGAAAGTCAGCTCACAAATACCCAAGTTATAATGTTGTATATTTTCTTTCTGATGGTAATATGGAGACCACGCTATCTTTCCTACATTCTATCTACCCCCCACCCCCCACCTCCCGATTCTTATACAGAAGGATACAAACTGTTTCCTATTTTTAGATTATTTTTAAATTTGGAATATTCAGTAATTACAAATAATTAGAGAGAATTGCAAATTTATAAATAATCTAGATAAGGTTGAAATTACTCTTGGAACAGCATCAGAATTTTCAATACATATTTTGACATAACATACACGCACTACCGTATTTGACCCATTAAGCAACCGGGGTGCTACAAATATCAGGGAAAAGGGGTGGGCGTTTAATGGGACCAATAAATAGTCAAATTGACATAAAAGTTAATTTTAAAGGAGGTACAGTAGTAAAGTTGTTGTAGTTATTACTGAGGACACCTATCAACATAATTCTGTTGCTGGGGAAGGACTACAAATTAACTGTTACTAATGGTTTTTCCGTTCCACATCTTCCTGTCAGCTAGAAAAGATTCTGGATCGGAAAGGGGAGGGGAGCTTATAAGGACATGAGCGCTTAATGGGTCGAATGTGGTATATCATATCGCTGCACACAGTTTAATTCTGGCGGCATAACAGAGACCACATATGCACCATAAGTTGATTGCGCACAACTCTACCATCGCGGTAGCCAGCTTTTGCCTTTAGGGATATACCCAGCTAAAAATATTGTAAGCCCAAAAGATTTGATTGAGTAGCAAAAATTTGTCAAAATGATAAGATAGCTTCTTTATTTACTAGTAAACTGTACAACAGGGTTAAATATCCTGTGATGGACTTTATTTTTCAGGTTCCTAAATGGCTGAATGTAAAGAAAGCTTTAGTACCTGACTTTGTTACAGTGGATCCGAAAAAGGCCCCAGTTTGGGAAATAGCTGGCGCTGAGTTTAGTAAAGCTGAAATACACACAGCTGATGGGATATCTATAAGATTTCCGAGAATTGCTAAATTTAGAGATGACAAGAACTGGGAAACAGCCACAGATTTGTCAAGATTAAAGGTAGCTAATAATGATAATGATGATTGGATACCACAAATGCCGATGATATCGATAAATTATGTAAAAATAAAAAAATATTATATTAATAATAATGAATGAAAATTATGTTAATCATGAAAAAAAATTCAAATAAAAAAATAAAGAAATTTAATCAATTTTCTTTTTCTACATTTATGTACTTTGTTAGAAATACAGTTAAATCTGTTTTCAGCAGCCACTCAAGGAAAATTGATTTCGTGGCTGTATAAATTAAGTGGCCTTTGGTTCCAGGTTGACAAAAATCACAAGAAAATTGGTGTACATTATACAATATATCGCAACACATGCACTTACCAAAAAATATTCATCATGTTCTTAAGAATGTGTGATAGTTTGATATCAGTTTATTGTTTATAAAAATCAATACGTGAATGCCTCTCTATTTACTATAAATGAATACTTGTATTTGACATGTCTGATTGACCAAAAATTAGGAAATTAAGGGATCACATGATCTCCCATGCTCACAAAATGGCTGATGAAAACAATGTGGTCAAGCATTTCATTTTGTATATCACTGTCTGTTGGCCACGTTAGACAGGTGGCTGCTGTTTTAAGTATGATTGCGAAATAAAATTGATGTGGGGAAACACAAACTGGATGTTGAAGGCTAGTGGCTGCTGAAAGCAAATGGCTGTTAAGGCAGATTTGACTTTAATTTGATGATACCTGTATAAAGGGAAGATAACTGATGCCAGTACTGATAGAAAATATTTGAGTATGAAAAATACCAATACATTTTAAGTATATATATAAGTCTATATTGATCTTTGCATTTCTTTCACAGGATCTATTTAAAAAGTCTAAGGAAACTTTCGACCTTTTTCCATCCAAGAAAGGTAGTAAGACACCAACTAAGAACAAATCCAGTGAAAACGGAAACACGAGTGACAGTGACACCGATGTCAATAGTGACATTGAACAAAATGGTTTAACTTCTCCGAAAAAAGAAGCAATTTCACCGAAAAAGGAAGCAACACCTGTCAAAAAGGTTGGAAAGACAATCAACTCATTTTTTGCAGGAAAATCTACATCAGACTCACCAAAATCATCTGATAAAACCACAGGGACAAAGAGGAGAAGTAATGATGAAAATGATTCACCGTCCCCTAGTAAAAAGGTAAAAAAAAAATTTTTTCTGAAAATGCTTTCAAATGAACTGAAAAAGAAAACAATTTTTGAAGAATTGTAAATATGTTCCTGTTTTGAGTTTGTATTTTCTTTTTATAGTTTGTCATTTCTCTTTATTTATCTTACATGTTATTTGTGATATTTCATCTAAGATTGACAATATTCAGAATTTGTATGGGCGATTATTTGCTTTTAGTTGGTACTGTACAGTTTCACATTCACATTTGTAATACTAATTGCACAGTAAGCAGTAAGCTTGAACTCCATAGTAATCAGTATGTGGTGAAAGTAATGATTTCTTGAAGCTCGTTCAAAACTGGTGTGTCATTCTAAGTGGTAGGACATTCCCACCTCCCAAGATTGATATTTAAATATCTATCAATGCTTGTTGATGTGTACATTTGATCTTATTTAATCTTTTGTTTACACCAGCCCATGTGTAAGTATGGAGCAAATTGTTACCAGACAAACCCCAAACACCTACAGCAGTTTGCGCATGTATCTAAGGTGAGTTTTGAATGTTGTCACTATAAAACAATGCTTTAGAGCATTTATTGGTAATTAGGGGATAATGTATCATCCCATTATTAATAAGTATGGATAAATGACTGCCCTTAATATTTATATTATAAAATATATGCTTTTTGATGGTACTATAAAATTGCCCTTTCTTAATTGTCTTTTGACTGTATTATGAAATTACTGCCCTTTGATGCTGTTATAAAACTAGTGCCCTTTGGCAGTATTGTAAAATTATTGCCCTTTGATGCTATTTTAAAACTACCGGTAGTGCCTTTTAATGATAATGTAAAACTACTGCCCATTGATGGTATTATAAATTTAGTGCCCTTTGACAGTATTGTTAAAGTCCTGTCATTTGATGCTATTATAAAACTTATGATCTTTGACAGTATTGTTAAATTATTGCCCTTTGATGCTATTATAAAACTTATGATCTTTGACAGTATTGTTAAAGTCCTGTCATTTGATGCTATTATAAAACTTATGATCTTTGACAGTATTGTTAAATTATTGCCCTTTGATGCTATCATAAAACTTATGATCTTTGACAGTATTGTTAAATTATTGCCCTTTGATGCTATCATAAAACTTATGATCTTTGACAGTATTGTTAAATTATTGCCCTTTGATGCTATTATAAAACTTATGATCTTTGACAGTATTGTTAGATTATTGCCCTTTGATGCTATTATAAAATGATTATGATCTTTGACAGTATTGTTAAATTATTGCCCTTTGATGCTATCATAAAACTTATGATCTTTGACAGTATTGTTAAATTATTGCCCTTTGATGCTATTATAAAACTAAGGACCTTAGACGGTATTATCGAATGAATGTGATTTGACTGTGTTATAAAATTTTTGCACTTTGACTGTTTGATATAACGTTTGCAATTTGATGGTGTTATAAAAAGATTGTCATTTGATGGTGTTATAAAATGATTGCCATTTGATGGTGTTATAAAATGATTGCCATTTGATGGTGTTTAAAAATTACTGCCCTTTGATGCTGTTATAAAACTAGTGCCCTTTGGCAGTATTGTAAAATTATTGCCCTTTGATGCTATTTTAAAACCACCAGTAGTGCCTTTTAATGATAATGTAAAACTACTGCCCATTGATGGTATTATAAATTTAGTGCCCTTTGACAGTATTGTTAAAGTCCTGTCATTTGATGCTATTATAAAACTTATGATCTTTGACAGTATTGTTAAATTATTGCCCTTTGATGCTATCATAAAACTTATGATGATCTTTGACAGTATTGTTAAATTATTGCCCTTTGATGCTATTAAAGATTATGATCTTTGACAGTATTGTTAAATTATTGCCCTCCTAAAAAAACAAAATGATCTTTGACAGTATTGTTAAATTATTGCACTTTGATGCTATCATAAAACTTATGATCTTTGACAGTATTGTTAAATTATTGCCCTTTGATGCTATTATAAAACTTAGGACCTTTGACGGTATTATCGAATGAATGTGATTTGACTGTGTTATAAAATTTTTGCAATTTGACTGTGTTATATAATGTTTGCAATTTGATGGTGTTATGAAATGATTGCCATTTGATGGTGATTAAAAATTATTGCCCTTTGACTTTTTGTAAAATCATTGCCCTTTGACATTTTAGTAAAATTATTCTTATTTTCCTTTGTCATATTATAGATAATAATCTTTTTTACTTCATCTGAGCCAATGGCTCTGGGTGACCTGTTTTGATGAACTTGATTATTGACTCAAGAAATTATAAAGTATCATTGTCAAATGTTTTGTCTTTGTAGAAATTGCCCAACACATTTCACGGCTGCCGAATCCACCTACCAGACACTTTGGAACAGTTCCGATACTTCAAGCGTTTTATCATTGCGTATCCTTTTAGACCTACAAATGCATAATACAATCAGAGAAAAATTTTAAAACAATGTAAAAGTCAAACTTACAATTCACCATGACAGGTCAATACTCAATTGACATATTGCAATATGGTATCTTGTGATAGTATAGGGCATATAATTATCTAAAGATTATTCTGATAAAGTTTTATATTCATCAGGTCAGAGGTTACCAGGCACCTAAATAAAGAAAATATGTAAGATTTTCATCATTTTTTAGACATTTTCGATTTCTTCAAAAGAATCAATGGTTCAAATTAAATCAAAATTAGCAGGAACTATACACATGTGAAGCCGCATAATGTTTGCGAATGTGAAGTTATAAAGTACGGTAATCAGATGTGTAAAGATTGACACATAGTACATTAAAACATTGCCCCCAAATTACCTACAAAATAGAAGACACAAGTCTAAATTGATCATGGATTGACTATATTCATATACACATATGATGTAGGATCACATGACTACTTGGTAAATATAAATGAATTAATACGTATATGAATAAATAATATATTGTGCCCTTTGTGGCATTGATTGATATCCGTTTTCCTGGGCCACCATAAGCATACTGACCATGTTTCAGCAAACAGCAGCATAAATAAGGCTGCTTATAACAGTCTTGAAATGAAACCAACATGATGATGTCACATACTTGTCAACCAAGCAAGGGTCGGCTGCCAAG
Organism: Atrina japonica; assembly: GCA_030159075.1. Classification (NCBI taxonomy): domain Eukaryota; kingdom Metazoa; phylum Mollusca; class Bivalvia; order Pterioida; family Pinnidae; genus Atrina; species Atrina japonica. Next base: position 122,836 of record BROG01000867.1, read on the forward strand.
CTGAATTATCCTACAAAATACCTCATTATATCAGAACCTGTTGAAGAGGTTTAACATTAAATCTTTGTAAAAAGTAAAAATACCCTTTTCGCTAAAGTTTGAATTGCATTTCGAAAGTGAAAAATGATAATGGATTAAAAATCAAGATTAACTTAGAATTAATTTATGTTTAATAAAACTTAACTATGATAAACAGATGGGATGGAGATTTGGTTCCAGAGTATGAAAAGTCATCAGCCACTCATATCATCATTCCAGCTGGAGAGAAGGTAATATATATTTACTTTTGAGCTCCTGGCTGGGGTGCATGCTCCAGGGTAATATGGTGTTTTTCATTTTGGGGTGCATGCACCAGGGTAATATGGTATTTTCATTCCCTGGGGTGCATGCTCCAGGGTAATATGGTGTTTTTCCTTCCCTGGGGCACATGCTCTAGGGTAGTATGGTGTTTTTCATTCCCTGGGGCACATGCTCCTGGGTAATTTGATGTTTTTCATTTTGGGGCGCATGCTCCAGGGTAATATGGTGTTTTTCATTCTCTGGGGCGCATGCACCAGGGTAATATGATGTTTTTCATTCTCTGGGGTGCATGGGCCAAGGTAATATGGTATTTTTTATTCCATGGGGCGCATGCTCCAGGGTAATATGATGGTTTTATACATACATGTACATTTATGAGGTATAATAATAGTAATGTAAGTATGTGTAGGTGGAAGGAAAGTAACATTAGTGGTTTAAATATGAGTGGGTGAAGAGAAGGTTATATAAATGTCTGTAGTATCTGTCAGGGTTCTTACGGGTCAGGGAATATCTGGAAAGTCAGGGAATTTTACAAGCCCGTTTTTTGGGTCATAGAAAGTCAGGGAATCCATACTCATAATTAATTTGTATTTGAATGTAATACAAAAAGCTGTTGTCTTCATCTTAACATTTTCCCCAGAAGGAGAAAATTTAATACAAAGAATTTGCCAGAGTAATTTTAGAATTTGTTTACCTATTCAATTTTGTAAACTAACTGATTAGATTTCTGCAGTTTTCATTTAATTAAAAGTTGAAAAATAAATTAATACTAATTTGAATACTTTGTTTTTAGGCTGCAGATGCTGCTACTGATAAAGGGGTGTGTGTATCGGAGAATTGGCTCAAAGAATGTATGAAGAGTAAAGCTTTGGTTCCAACAGAACCTTATATCATCCGGTGATAATATGGTTGTGCAATGGGGTTTTGTTTGACTGTGAATTGTCCTTGATAAGTCATTGAATATTATTTAGTGTTTATGATGATCTAATGTTTCATTATGATCATATACAATATTTTCTAGTATACATGATGTTCTAGTGTTTTATTATAATCATGTACAAGATGATCTAGTGTGTCTGACCACTTAGAGTATATGATGGCATAGACCCTGTAACTTTAACTGCGGTCCTGTAACTTTGAGTGGCAAAATGATACAGATTCCCAGAAAATGATGTCAAGAAACAATCAGTTGCTATAAAGATGTCTATGTTTTTGCAAGTATCTGTAACTTTTTGCCACTCAGAGTCACAGGACCACAGTTACAGTGAAAGGGTATATTGTGTGCCATGATGATCTAGCGTTTCATTATGGCCATGGATGTTTATATTTGAAGTACCTAGATTCACACCAGGAAATAAATTGCAGTAGCCATAAAATGTTTGAAAGAATTTTTCAGCAAAATGAAATTATAGAAATTTTAAAGAAAATGCTGGAGAATGAGTAGCTACTTGTAATATTAGTGACAAATGTATGACGATCTGTATACTTGACAATTAGGAGATGAAGAAAAAAACTGAAACAAGTTTTTAAATATTCATGTATGAATAGTAAACAGTAAATATTCCAGTATGAAATTCCAATTTGAATATTGGGTCACATATCTAGCTGTAGTATATTACGCAATGTATCATCATTTTGACATCATTAATCATGTAAATGGGAGAAATTTTCCCAAGGATACTCGCATTGTCAGGTTTAAGTCTATTAAGATAAAATGACACTTCCCAGATCTGACAGACACCAAAACTATAATGTCCATTTTCTAAAAATGTGGGTATAAAGCATTGTACAGAAAACATATTATATATTGCTCTGAATCCATACAGTGCTATAACTCTGATACATTTGTGACTGTCATCCCTGTTATTGTCTGTTCTCGAATTCAGAATTGTTGTGTTTGAATGATAAATACTTATGGTCTTTTTACAGTCTTTTGGACCCTATCTTGATCTGAATGAATTTAAATTTTAGGTAAAACATTCACAATCACACTCACAAGAGTAATCGTTCCTACTTTTTATGAGTTGATGGAACATCAACTAAGTTATGTTATGCTAAGTTGTTTATTGGGAACAAGTCGAAGCACGTTTTGCAGTATGGGGTTAATAACACATTATATTGACGCAAAATTACACATATAAGTGCATTTCAGCAACATAAACTCCAGATTGAAATTTCCAAATCACACTTTTATTAGTATGTTTTTGCTTTTTAAAATGACGAAAATATAGTAAAAATTCGGTGAAAAATAAATAGGTCAGTTCGGCGTCCTTTATGGATTCTAAGATATTATAAATTTGCTTTAAAATAATACTTTTCAATTATTTTTTACCATTATACTCTTGTGATAGATTTGACATTAAAAGCGATTGACTGGACTGTTAACAATTCTTGAGCATGATTAATATGCTAATGAGTTTTGGTCAAGTTTCCCTTACTGTATATTGGCAAGATAAGTTGCATTTGTGTCATTCCTCATTCAAGTGATCTTAGATGAGAAATTCGCGACAGTCTTTGAAGTTGGGAAATTTTTTACACGCACACTGCTAATGGAAGTATAGTATAAGGGTACAATACTGCCCTGTCACATAGAAATTTAATATCCATAAAACGATGTTCATAAGCACAAGATTTTGTAATAATATCGCTGATCTATGTAATTTGTTGCATAATAAATGAGCCATCAGTATTCACGTTAGGCCAAATGTCTGCCCAATTTTAAATTACAATTTTTGTAAACCTAATTTTACTGAAATAAAAAGTAATTCAAAATTCTACCTCTAAGCTACTCACGTGTGATATCAAAGTTAAAAATGTGAGAAAAATTGTGATGTTTTCACTGTCAGTATTGTTATTTGAAATAAAATTGGGTGATTCTCGCAGGGTTTTTCTAATTTGGAAACTGGAAATAACTTGCATTTTCTCAGTAAAAAGGCAGTAAATTCAAAATTTACAACACATGGTACCGTTATATTTCAAGCATGTGTACACAATGTATATTTTTTCAGTATACTAAGACTTATGATTACCATCAACTCGTATCGGTACTTTCAGTACTTTGATTATAATATGTACGGTTATCCAGTTGGTAATAAAACGCTTTTCCTGTGAAGCCTGTCTTAACCAAAAAGTTAGTAGAATCGACGGATTGATAATCAAAAGGTCATTCCGCCCACTAAGTTATGTGACTCAGACAGTAAACATGCTAATATATCTTGGTAGACCTATAGTAACATCAAAGTTCATTTTCTCATAGACTGATTTTTTGATATTCAATTATTAAATTTTTTTTGTATTTTAATGTCCACCTACATTTTTGACGACAACACGTAAACTGTAATGGCATATATCAAGAAAGAGAAACACTGATCTATGGGGTGATCTGAGGAATAAAAAAAAATCAATGATTATACTAAGAAAAGAATCTCAGATACAAATATAAAAGTAATCACAAAAAGTGGCACAATGATGTTTGGTATCTGTTTCAGCTATAGAGTAATGTACCATCTTTATCTAGAGAACATAATAATGATTTAGTGTTACAGTATGATTGCATACATGTCTGTCTTGTGTACATGATGATGATTTAGTGTACGTGACGGCTCAGTGTACCATCATTATATAGTGAATATAATGATCTAGTGTTACAGTATGATTGCATACATGTCTGTCTTGTGTACATGATGATGATTTAGTGTACCTGACGGCTCAGTGTACCATCATTATATAGTGAACATAATGATCTAGTGTTACAGTATGATTGCATACATGTCTGTCTTGTGGACATGATGATTTAGTGTATGTGACGGCTCAGTGTACCATCATTATATAGTGAATATAATGATCTAGTGTTACAGTATGATTTCATACATGTCTGTCTTGTGTACATGATGATGATTTAGTGTATGTGACGGCTCAGTGTACCATCATTATATAGTGAACATAATGATCTAGTGTTACAGTATGATTGCATACATGTCTGTCTTGTGTACATGATGATGATTTAGTGTATGTGACGGCTCAGTGTACCATCATTATATAGTGAATATAATGATCTAGTGTTACATTATGATGGAGAGTTACATTGTGATTTTATACAGGACGATTTAGTGTATGTGATGGTTTAGCATGCTTATCTAGTGAACATAATGATCTAGTGTTACATTATGATCTAGCGTTACATTATTATTGTATACATGACAATTTAGTGTATGTGATGGTTTAGTATGCTATGCTTATCTAGTATACATAATGATCTAGTGTACATTACAATCTTTTGTACATGACAATTTAAAGTACAGTAATACCTGTCTCGAGAAACTCCTGTCTTGAAAGACCATCTGTCTTTTTAAACCATATTTTAAAAATCATTCAGTTAGATATCCTCGTAAATAAAACCTCTTTTGACAAACCACCTGTCATATAACCTCTTTTGACAAACCACCTGTCTTATAAGACCACATTTCAGTGGCAGAAAGGGTTGCCTCAAAAGACAAGGTCCGCTGTATCTGATGGTTTAGGTATTATCATTATATAGTGTACATAATGATCTAGTGTTACATAATGATCTAGTGTTACATAATGATCTAGTATTACATTATGATTGTGTACTGAATGATTTGGTGTATCTGATGGTTTAGGTACCATCATTATATAGTGTACATAGTGATAAAATATTATATAATGATTGTGTACATAACAATCCTGTGCACATGACGATTTAGAGAACAAGATTAATAGAGTCTTACATGATTGTTTGTTGTGGACAGGGAAATCTTTAAACCAGAGGGAAAGAACATGACATGGATTGTCATTTTCTTTCCCGAGAGTTTGCCTCATTGTGGGTAGTTGTGTTCTTTCCCTCTGGTTTTAAGATTTCCCTGTCCACAACAAACAATCATGTTTGATTCTTTTTCTCCCACATTTCCAGTCTTTACAACAGGGGAAACGTCAATAAAACCACGTTCAAAGTTTAAAAAATTAGATAGTGCAACTGTGACTTCACAGCGCGTGCGAGCTGTCTTTCCCGAGGGAAGGAAAGACAGGTTTATCTTTTTACATTAATCATTGTGTTTTACGGCCAAGTGTGGGAGAATGTTCTCTATCTTATGAACATCAGTGTAACATGATAATCTAGTACTTTTGTTCTGATCTAGAGTGTTGTCAATATGAACTCACAAATTGCCTTGCAAAAGAGAGCAGCTATTTGTTTTACAAATATAGGAACTAACACTTAAAACGTACATTGGGAGACTGACCAATCTCGCAGTCAGAAGTAACATTTTTCTTGGAAATAACATCAATCAGTTTCATTAGAATAAACCAAACATAATACCAAAGTTATAATGCTCAAATAATGATCCAGTATCCATGGAGATGCAGCATAGTACCACATGACTCTCATAAAGTATTATGAGATGATTTCTTATTTACGCTGAAATATTTCACATTAAAAATTTTCCTGTGAATGTGCCACTGATTTAAGTGAATGAACCATATTTTTGTTAGAAATAAAATTAAGTAAAAATTATGTTTGAAGTAAATTAGATAGCTTATACCGATGTTATTTCTCACTAGAGGGAGGGCTGTTGATCTAACTAAGTTAAGTTTTTTAAATACAGTTTAAACTTATGATATTTACCAACACACATCTGTTGTCACTTTCTGTGAGTTGTCATTTTTATTTATATTAGTCTTTACAAACATTGTTAGATAAATATTTTTTGTCGTTTGATTTAGGGCATATATTGTATTTTTATCAAATAAACATTTTTTTTAAAAAAATCATGGTGTTTTAATAGTCCTTTTTTCAGGTATTAAACACATTTAATTTGTTTCCTGTTGATCACATAAATAGGCAAAAGAGCGATGGAAGAGTTTGAATACCAGTGGATGTAAGGAAAGTTAAAATATATGTGTCTCTGATTACTCAACCAGCACTATATTTGACAAGGAACATTACCAGAGGCATTCAGTTCTTTAAAATCAGCTTGTTCTAGAGATAGGTCTCATGATGAAAGAATCATATTTATGTTGGAAATCCTTTAATACTGTCCTCGGGAGATTGCATAGTAATCCAGCACACTTTCATGTATGTATACACAGGTACTTACAGGTGATTTTGGTAGATCGTTTGACTCGCAGATGAAAGGTCCAGTGTTCCTTTCCTGGAACCATGTCATACAGAAGAGTATATAAATGGAAGTAATGTTCTTTCCCCATGAGCTCGCACCAGAAATAAAAAGTCATGCCTTCTGGATGAGACTATAAAGTATAGTAGATAAAAACCACTATACCATATCAAAAGAATGTATTGCTGACAAAGTTTCGAAGAATTATCTCCTGGTCAAGTTGGCTACAGTATATATTTATATTATAATGAAGAAGAACCAATGAATATTCAAAACTCAAGTTTATTAGAATATGACGGATTAGATATCAAAACTGTCTAAACAGGAAGAACAGTAGTGAATCCCAAACGGGATCGAACCAGGTGTCCAGAGAATGTCAACATCCCCTGTTAGCATGCCACACTCATCACAAAAGTTCAGTGGAAACCTTTCGAAGGTCAAGCTCGGTGAAAATATCATCAATCAGCCCTAAATCTGATTGGCGAAAGGAAGTGCTTCATATACTAGTATTGAAAAGCCCCTGTGAGCATGCCACGCCCATTGCAAATGTTCAATGGAAACCTCTTGAATGTCAAATTCGGTAAAAGGTCAATAGTCAGCCCAAAATCTGATTGGTGAAAGGAAGTCGCTATATATGGTCGTTCTCTATATACTAGTATTAAATGTGAAATCAACAACAGGTTTTGATGATTGTTTGAGATAGATTTATTAATTTGAATACATACATTGTAACAAACAAATGAAATAGATATTTTAAATGATATTAAATGAAAGTATCACATGGATGCATATAATTTGAACAAATGGAAACATTTTGCAACGTTTTATGCATTGATTTTTAACATAGCTACAAAATTACAAAAACTTAAATAATTAAAAGAAAAACCCAACATATCTCTCATTTCAATAAAAGTTTATACATTTTCTGAAACATTGTCAAACACATAATCTAAATATTAGTGAACAAAAATCTGCCTCTTCAATATCGCTAAGACTTTATAATCCTGAGATTTTACAAAGGTCATGAATGTCAACATTTCTATTGATTGAAGTTTCAATATTACAAAACTAAATCAGTGTTAATCAAAATGAGAAAAAATCAGGGACTGAAGTCACCAAGGTTACCCAATATTCAAGGTCAACTTTTACCTCATATTTTAACTATTTAGGTGTAAAACTTCAGGATGTTACTAAGTTACCCATTATTACCTTTTTCTTTCGCATCAAAGACATTTGCTAAATGTTCAGATGCAAAATAATTTGTTTTTTTTAAATCACCAAAAGTTAGTATCGAGTAAATTTGGTGACTTCAGACCTTGAATGCATTAATGCTGCAATAGACCTGAAACACTTTTTCCACAAGCGTGTTGAATCATGAGTTACTCAAAATATCATGCTCACGTGCCCCTTTATATAAATACTTACGCTTGTAGATTTACTGTACACAGCTGAACACATGTATACATGTTTCTAACTTGATATCAAATTTATGCAATGGATAGCCAGAGTGAGAGAATGAAAACATTTCAAATTCTGCAACGGATAGCCAGAGTGAGGGAATGAAAATAATTCCTGACACGAAGGATCCTATGATATCCTTATCGTGCAGCTAAATACAGGGTACTTGCAGGTATACTGAAATCGTTGTTTTGCTTCGTTTGTAAATAATGTTTACTTGAGTATCATAAAATGATTTGCTCAAAGAAATTATCAAAATAAATCAAAACGGTACCTGACGAAAATACAACAAGACCCAGTATAGATACTGGTTTAGACCCAGGGTAGATACTGGTTCTACGGTTAAAAATAGTCATAATAATCAATGTTAATAATGCTGCCATTGTTAGAATAGTGGGTAGCTTCGTCGGAAAAACAATTGTAGATATGAAAAGTGTCCGAGACAATCCATGTATCCGATATATTTGCAAATGGAACACGCGATCACAAGGTTTGAGGAAAATGGGTTATCTTCATCCATCGTAATGTTTATAACGTCTTGTTTGTCCTTTGAAGTGGGAGTGTCGAATTAATCAAAACCAATTGATTGGATTCTATTTTTATGATGACGTCATTCAAAGACATGGGTATAAGGTCAGCGATTTGTAATGTAATTAAACAAACGTATCCAATGACAACAGTGACATTTTTATGGATGTTCTTAGAGTCAAAATTCAGATCGATTAATATGTTTTCATAGAAAACACGAAGTCTAATACGAACTGAAGCTAAATGGGGAATGTCGACCAAATGACCCCAGCTGGTTGTCAGAGGTAAAGATAATGTCTATGAACATGATGAAGATGATCAGTATTCTTTATATGTATTCCATGGTTATATATTCTATTTAATTCATTTGTTTAAGGACTTTACAGTGTTGTATTCTATGTAATCCCGATGTGCATAACTTCAGTCTTGTAAGCTATTCAACCCCAAGATGTATTGACCTTTGAATGTTATATTCTATTCAATTCCGTTGTGTAGTGACTTCAGATTATTGTAATCTATTCAATCCCGTTGTGTACTGACTTCAGATTTTGTATTTTATTCAATTCCGTTGTGTACTGACTTAAAATCATTGTATTCTATTCCATCTCGATGTATAATGACTTCTGTATTGCCTTTTATTCCATTATGTATGAACGTCAGAGATTTGTAGTGTATTCAATCCCAATGTGAATGGTCTTTAGAATGTTGCATTCTTACAGGCTTGAGATACATTGAGTTCAGAGGTAACATTCTTACAGATTCAATGAATATGTACATTAATATAATTCTATTCCATGAACATAGATTTCGGAGTGTTGTATTACTATCAATTTACACAAACTTCAAAGTGTAGTATTCTATTTCAGTCAGATAACGTTTACACGTGACAAGAGACAAAACAAATATAGGGTTTTATTGGTTGTTATTTTTTTCTTATGTAATAGTTTTCTTATCTCTGATACGTAAATGCGGCTAAAATATAGTATAGTGTTACTATGAATAAATAGAATTTATTTTAGAATGACAATTTATTTAGTTATTTAAGATATGTTTATACCAATGTATGGCTGAATAACACTTTCCCAAAATAATATATAAACTTAAAGGGAAATTAGCGGTGTTTACCAACAAAACTTATTTCGATTTTTTCTACTTGTACTAGATGTACAATAACAAAAAATCTTATATTCCTAAATATTTTGTTAAAATCAGGTCAGGCCCAGTGTGGTATTCATATACAAAAATTAAGACTGAGTTAATCAAATGCAAATGTAAAAGTGCCAAACCGGGTTTCTCAAGCAATTTTCACAAATTATATATAGGGATTTAAGAATTTTTATATCTATGTCTGTCTGTTTTTTTTATTTTATATCAATCTTATTACTAAAAAGGACAGAATTGTTTTTGGAAAAAAAACAGCCAATGCTCCTCTAAGTAAACAAATGAAAGAACACACTGTTATGTAAATAACAAGCTGTCAATTGATAAAAGGAGTACATATGCTTTTTGCAATGAAATGAACGTAGCAAGAACATTGTAACAGAGTGTTCACGTGGTAGTCTCTGTTGTAGTAGTGGAATTTCGGAGTGGTACGATAACAGTGTGGCCGAGTGGTACGATAACAGTGTGGTCAAGTGGTACAATAACACCCCTCACCTCTAGACAGGACGTATCCGAACTCAGCTAGAAGCTAAACTGTTTTTGGTGAGAATTTTTACCTGACAAAGTTCGAAGGTCTTTCCCCAGGTACATTATAACTGAAATCTTTTCTCCAACATTAAAACGGCCGCCATAACATAAGTGAAAAAATGTCGAATTTGGCGTAAAACACTTTTAAAAATAAAAATACTTCTTCTGATATTAGCATTCTATAGGAAAATTATATAACTCGAGCAAAACTATACTTTTAGTTATTCAGCCATAACAGTTTTGATAGTAATACATATTCACAATATTACAAAATTAAAGATTTGAAAAATGATAATATTCATAAAAGTGTAAACCCACATTTATATCTTAAACACAAAATCAATAACTCCGTATGTATAGTACAACTTGAAACCAATACTTACAATAAAAAAAAAAACAGAATAGTAACTGCACGTAGAACACATTTTGACGTTTTCAATAACACAAAAAGGATAAAATAATAACACATTTTCATATTTTCAATAATACAAAAAATAGAAAAAATAATAAATATAAATATATTACAAAAACACAACATCATAACGGTTTCAAATATAACGAAAACTTAAAATTATCAGTTTCAAGAACAAATATTTTTTTTAATTTGTAGAAAATTTAACTTCAAATGTATTAGTTTTCTGTCGAATTTGTTTGATTAGTTTAATTTGAATTAAAAAGTGTTTAAAGTAAAATATCAAAATATTCAAATCTTTTTGGAATATATGCTATGTTGGAATCGATTAAGTACGAACTCGAACTTAACATTTTGATAACTAATTCACATATTTTTGAAATACATGCACTTGTAACCATAGAAATCAGGACTCGACCTCGGCGATACCATCTTATTGGCATATCTTTTCATGACCAATAAACAACATTGTATGTCACAAAGTTTCAAATGTTATGAAATATGTCGTAAATATCAATTTAAATTAAAGTGTCAAGGAAGGTTAGAGAAAGTATTAGTAGAAAATGAATGGAATTATGGGAAATATGTGATATTATGAATAGTAAAAGCTTATAGTAAGAGTAAACATAGTAACTGTGTCCGGACACGAGTTCAATGGGCATGAAAAACTGATCGTTCAAAAACAATTCACAGGACACAACATGACTTCCATGTACTCAAGTGTTTCGGAATAAGTAACTGTGTATGTCAAAATCTGTGAGTTCCTATGTATTTCGTCATAAATACAGGTCTATCTCAATATGATTTCTTACGTATATCGAGATATGTTACTGTCTATCTCGACATGAGTTTGTAAGTATTTCAACACATCTCAGTTTGAGTTTCACTCCACATACTACACATAACTGACTGTTTATATTGTAGATCAAGGTATTTTAACCTCGTTTACCATGTCTCAGAAACACAAAACTTCACACACATCGACATCAGGAAATATCTGTTACTTGACAACAGAAATATGTGGTCACTTCAGACCGAGAAGGTAACACATGACAAGGGAAAATAAGATGTTATGATGATTGTCCCACTATGATTAGAATATTGTCTTTGCTGTGAGGATGAAATTGCATTGCCCATATTTCTACCAAGTCTCCTGCATTGCCAATGTATCTGTTAGCATTTACCCTGGACTGACTTCCGTGAGGACCTTGAAAGAGAAACGTAATTTGATATAGACCACGCCTCTTTAATCTATAACAACAAAAACTTATCAACTAACCAAGGTTTAAAACATAACAAGATCAAATTCCACGGCAAATTAAGTCTTGAAAACTAATTACGATTCTTCAAGCCTTCAGGCTTAAATTCATTGTCCTCTAGAAATCAATATAAAAGCTTAAATAATCTACATTTCCAAATCTCTGTTTTCAATGTATTTGAAGTATTACTCTATTCGTTTATGTTTCAGTCAGTTAACAAAATTCATTTAGAGATTTGCAAGTTGAGGTCTATGAGAATAGTCTCAGCATTCATTTCTCGAAAGGTAAAATATGAGCATGCAATACTGCGTTCTAATTAAAAGTGCAAGTGTTGTGTGCAAAGTTTAACAACAGGAAAAACACAGTCAATGTTGCCAACAAAAGAAGCAACTTTCAACGGAGTGAACCAAAATGTGCACTTTGGTGTACTATGTTAAGTTAATATACCTGTAAACCATGACTGAATCATTTCTGCGAAACAAAACGTAATAGTTAGCAATGATATGTGTGCCATCATAGTGAATGGACGTATATAAAAATTGTTACCTAGTGACTTAATTATAAATACATGAAAACTGACTATACAAATCTACTTTTAATTGATGTTTCATATACGTCTAAAATTTGGCCAATATTTAAGAAAATAGTACTACAAACGTAAAATTTGAAATGTCTTTTATGCCCCAGTAGTAAAAATTGTGCACAAAATGAATAATGTTTACAAAAACCTTTATATATATATTCTAATATCATATCAATAAATGACGCTATCAGTATATACATTATATATATATATATATATATATATATAATATATATATATATATATATATATATATATATATATATATATATATATATATATATATATATATATCTTGCTCAGCAGATAACTTTTACACTTATTGATGTCATGGATGCTATTTCATGATGGCACGTGAGGTTTGCACGTGCCTAGATTGAGCCAGAGATTACAGCACCATCTATGGACTTTGGAGATTGATTGATATTATCAATAGTCCATATCATGGTTAATGTAGTGTTGAACATAAGTGTAACCTTTCTGTCAAATAGATCAACAAACTGGAGCAAATCAATATACATTTAAGTAACTTACAGTTCAAGATATTTAAATCAAAATGTTCCTTAAATTGGCCTAAGGATGGAATTAAATCCAATACGATATTTCAAGCAAGATTCCTTATGCCAGGTCATCTAGTATAATTTTGTGTCACCGTTAAACTAATTATATTCTAAATACCCCCAAAAATCTTATGAATTAAGTTTTCATTTGGTTACAAGTAAAAAGTAAAATATGCACATTGTAAGTACAGGGTGTTCCAAATGTTACGATGCAGTAAAGTATCAACAACAAACATATCAACCATGAAATAGTGTTTTGTAAGATAGTTATTTGCTTCTAAAATGAACGTAATGATAACGGAAGATAGTCCTTTCTCGCCGGATATAAAATTAAATAATTCTTCATAAATCTCTCGGTATTCCATCTTAAAAAGGGTTATCATGGTATTCTTACCTGAAAGGTATATACCAAAACCAAGACGACCGAGCAAGCATACAGTTACTAACATAATTTAAAAAAAAATGGGAGAAGCAAATATTGATATATCTTGAGTCAGTTAAGATATTACCCCTTGGCCAATTGGAGACTTGGTATGGAATAAACCATGTAGTATACCCAGAAACACATCATGAAAGAAGGCTAGCATATTTTCTCTGTATTTTATAATTTGCACATATAGTGCAATGATTATTGCAACAATCCAATGAATTTCAAAGGATTTGCCAAAAGTAAAAACAATACATGCACAGATACAAAAATTTGTTTCATTTTTTATTAGAAAAAAATATATGTACATATAAGAAGCAGTTATCTGCGTAAGCCATCCATTTCACATGTACGTGTTAATGGATACTGATACATGTATGTGACTATTATTCCAACTACTGTTACAGAAGAAAAAGGCACATAGATGAAATTCAACAATTTATTAATTATCAGTGAATTTATAAGCGTTAATGTTGGCTTTAAATACAACGGTATATAAATAGCTTATCACAAAAGCAGTTACACATTATAATCAAATTACATTACTATTTAAGTGCGATAATGACTTCATGCATAAACTGTCGCCTCTGGTGCAAAAAATCTGGGCTGAAGTGGAGTTTCCTGTAAGTATGGGTCCAGAACTATATCTTAAAGATTATGTGATACAGTGAAACCTGCCTAGAGAAACTACCCTATATGCCATGGCAACGTGGACATATAATGGGGGACCTAAACCTTCAAAACGAGACCAGAAGGCAGTCGTCGATAACTTTAATTCTTACCTTAATATCAATAAGTCTGTAACAGTGGTCAAATATAAACCAAATCAATCAGGTAACCCCTCCCCCAAAGTACTTCATCCAATCATCTTAAGAAACAAAGATCATGTGATAATAATGGTGACTAAAGACAGGTTTCAATGTATAGTAATTTAGTGACAGCATGCAAAAGTTACACCACTAGACAGCCATGATAACACGCTGTAGAAAAGAAAGACACTAGTCCATATTTTGTTTATTTTTCTAGCATTTAGTGCAAAATAGACCTTTTCCTAATTGACACTGATGCAAATAGTTAAGTTGAAATACATGTTTTATTTTATTTTGATACAATATTGAAAAATGGGTTGACACCAAATTATCAAATTATTAAACATTAACTGATATAATCCAATAAAGATATACTAAATTAGAAGCTAAAAATGTTGATATGACGAAGTTAAAACTGACTGAATATGTTTTCTTTTAGACAAAATCCAAGTAGATTCCCTTCTGATACTGTAGAGAATTAATTATCAAACACTAGCAATTGTAAAGCTTATTGTGTTTTAAAAATGAAAATAATTTTTCAAGAAATGAAATATATTTTATACAACATTCCATGTCACTATTTTATCAAACAGATTAAATGATATAGTTGGAGGGAAAAAGAAGATTTGATTATAATTGGACACCGATGAACAAATCCTCAGATAACTAGCTTAGTGCTCGAGTATAGAGAAAATGAGAGGTGTAATTAAACAGAAGGGCATATTACACATCACAGACAAGTGGATAAAATCTTGAAAACTTAATTTTTGATTTGATTTCGAGGAGATCCCGATTTGATCTAATAAATCAATAATTAAAGACCTCACCTAATTTACTAAACGATGATGAAAGAACTGACCTTATTTGATAATACAACAATGGAGGAACTAACCTTATTTAATACAATAATTAAACACCTGACCTAATCTAATACATTACATTCATGTAAAGTCATGATAAAATAAAATAATTATATTTATAAATGTTGCAATGTTTAAAACATTTTTTTCAGTTCCTTATTGACCACAAATGAAGGAAGCACTATGTAGGAATTCCAAGGTCATATGCCTTAAAAGGGCACAGAACGTGTATATGACCTAAATGGTGTACAAAACCTCTTCTATCACAGATAAGTGGATTTATCCAAAACTTGCAACACTTAGAACACTACATTTTACATATAAAGAATACAGAGGAAACTCTTAAACATATACAACCAACAGGTTAGATAAAGAACATGATCAGATGAGGAAATACTACTGCTGTAAATATAAAACAGACAGTACAGAGAGAGCATATAGAGAACATATATCACCACAAGGTTAAAAAAATAAAGAACATGATCAGATGAGGAAATACTACAGCTGTCAATTAAAAAAAGAGACAATGTAGAGATAATATATCACCAAAAGGCTAGCATGATGAACATAATCAGATGAGGAAATACTGCGGCTGTAAATATAAAACAGACAGTACAGAGAGAGCATATAGAGAACATATATCACCACAAGGTTAAAAAAATAAAGAACATGATCAGATGAGGAAATACTACAACTGTAAACAGAAAAGAGACAATGTAGAGATAATATATCACCAAAAGGCTAGCATGATGAACATGATCAGATGAGGAAATACTACAGCTGTAAATAGAAAAGACTGTGTAAAGATAATATATATATATATATATATATATATATATATATATATATATATATATATATATATATATATATAAAAAGGCTAAGATCATGATCAGATGAGGGGATACTACAACTATAAATAGAAAAATGACAGAGTAGAGATCACTTAAGTAGAGATATATCACCAAAGGGCTATATGATAAAGAAAATAATCAGATGAGGAAAACTACAAGTGTAAATAGAAAAGAGGCAGTGTAGGAAACAGCACAAAACAGCATATGTATGTATATATATAACCGGATGGATAGTACAATAAAGATCATTTGGAACACCATGGCTGTATGTAGGATACAGACCTGTAAGTAGGATGGAGACAACATGGGGAATGTACAGAACCATAAGGCTAGTACAACAATGTGATGAACACCTCAGCTGTAAACAGCGAAAACAGCATACAGAACACATATAACCAGATATATATTATGATAAGCTGCACAATATTACAATGGTAGTAAAAATATCGCAATTACCAATATGATGAAGAACAGAAAAACTAAATATTTTGAAAAATATACACAAGAAGATCAACAATAACAACCAAACAATCTGAAATAACAAGAACTGATTTAAATCTGGTGTATTTACCAGTAATGTGTATAGAAAAATTCATAAACAGAAAATATTTGAAATCAATTAGAAACTTTCCACAGATATCTTGGTTTAAGTTTTAGACCCTGCAGACAAAAACAACAAAGAAAACTAAAGAAAAATCATCAATAAAATGCTAAATAGTAAACTTGTTGGGCCATTGAAGACAGATTTGAAGCGGTGCATGAGAGAGAACAGAATCCAGGAACGTTTAGAGTAAATACAACAACAAAGGTGAGTTTGAAAACAAAATTCATTGGTATAAAGTTGAAAACAATGGCTATATGACAGAGATGGAATGAACACTGAGGTAAAACTGAAAACTAATTACAAGAAATCTTGGCAGCATACAAGATCACAAATTCACATGTATCAAAACTGGATAGAAAACAATGGCTATATGACAGAGATGGAATGAACACTGAGGTAAAACTGAAAACTAATTACAAGAAATCTTGGCAGCATACAAGATCACAAAGTCACATGTATAAAATTTGGATAGAAAACAATGGCTATATGACAGAGATGGAATAAACACTGAACAAACACTGAGGTAAAACTGAAAACAGACTACAAGAAATCTTGGCAGCATACAAGATCACAAATTCAGATGTACAAAGGTTGGATTGAAAACAATGGCTATATGACAGAGATGGAATAAACACTGAACAAACACAGAGGTAAAACTGAAAACAGACTACAAGAAATCTTGGCAGCATACAAGATCACAAATTCAGAGGTACAAAGGTTGGATTGAAAACAATGGCTATACGACAGAGATGGAATGAAAATTGAGGTAAAACTGAAAACAGACATGACCAATACTTGGCAGCAAAAAGTTAAGAGTATAAGAAATAAAGAAATAAAAAAAAATAATAATTGTTACTCAGTGATTGATTATGAATAAGTGTTTAAAAGATTAAAAAAAAAAGATTGTTGAAAAGATTTAAATTAATATCAAGTTACACAACCTTAATAAGTGGATCAGCGAGCATGTTATTGACACTCTTGGATTACTTATGGACTTTTAGATACTACAGTAAAACTTGCTTTAGAGGCCAATTGTGCATAAAGACCACCTGGTCATAAAGACCCTAATAGTGTCATTTGTGTACAAATCAACCTCTATATAAAGACCACCTGCCTATTAAGACTGGTTTTGTTGTGTCCAGAAGAGTTTCACTGTACTTCAAGCTCATTAAGTGCACAAGTCAAAGAACTTATTCTGTCGGCAAATAACAGCAAAGCCCAAAACCATGCTGTTCTGATTTTGAATGTAATTTGATTGATGTGTTTAAGTTATTACCAGTAATGTCATTGACTAAGGACAGAGGAATAGATGTACAAGCGGAAATGAACTACATATACTGGACAAGGATTTTAACATCAAATTGGGTCACTATCTCAAGGGTAGTGAAGTGGTGGTAATATGATGAACTCACTTGTTTACCTGTTTCTCGTAAACATGTACATGTACTCACAAGTCTACATGTTTTGAGACACCCTGTATCCACAACAGTCTACCTATTTTTATGTCAGCCTGTACTTACCATAGGGCTTCTGAAGACCTCACAATACACATATTTCACAACACACTAAAATAATGATAATACTAATACTATTTATCACCACAACAGATGTATCATAAGGTTCCATATGTCTATCACAAAAACAGTCCAGAAAAACAAAGCATAGATAATATAACAGAATGAACTAAAACCAGGTTCCATTTATGAATCAAACTTTCCTTTAAAACCATATCCAATAAAAAAGGAAACTTATCACAAAATAACAGTTTACTATAATCCTGTATCTAAGGGACACCTTAAATAGATGGCATTGTAATATTAGGGGGCCACTCCTGTAGGCCCTCTACATAGCTGGGATTGTAATATCTAGGGGTCACCCCTGTAGATCCTCTACACAGCTGGGATTATGATATCTAGAGGCCAATCCAGTAGACCCTCTACATAGCTGAGATTGTAATATCTATGGGCCATTCCAGTAGACCCATAGCTGGGATTGTTATATCTAGGGACCACCACTGTAGACCCTCTAAATACCTGGAATTGTAATATCTAGTGGTCATTCCAGTAGACCCTCTACATACCTGGGATTGTAATATCTAGGGGTCATTCCGGTAGACCCTCTACATACCTGGGATTGTAATATCTAGTGGTCATTCCAGTAGACCCTCTACATACCTGGGATTGTAATATCTAGTGGTCATTCCAGTAGACCCTCTACATACCTGGGATTGTAATATCTAGGGGTCATTCCAGTAGAACCTCTACATACCTGGGATTGTAATATCTAGGGGTCATTCCAGTAGATTCTCTACAAAGCTAGGTTTGTATTTGATATATATTTTATTTAACAAAATTACTTTTAAAGACTGATCTTGTAAACCCTCTACACAGATAGGTGTGTATTTATTCTGTATTTGATTTAATATAACTGCTTTTTAAGGGTCTTCTTGTGGAACCTTTTTCCCATGTATATGGACTATATTCAGTCCGATAGTAAGGAAATATAATCTTAAGACTACACCTGTAGACCCTTTACACATACAGGACATTATCAGATCTACATTTAATGTATTCCTGATTGTGATGTCATCAACATCAAGAGGAAATTTAATAGTGCACAGGAACATGTTAAGAATGACAGCAAACATGCAGGTTTTATCAGTTGCTACAAAGCAAAGTAAATTTAACTAAAAATTTCTGAAAACATAAAAGGTGTAATAAAAATAGAGATCAATTGTCAAGATAAAAGCTTTGACATAACGTGGTTAATGTCATTAAAATTTACAACAAAACAACAAACAAATACTTCTTGAAATGCTAATATTGTAATATTGGCCAAGTCCAATAAAGAAGAGAAAGGTGTGGCAGGTTACACGCTACGTGCTGCTTCACCTGCTGAATGGATCCTTCTTCACAAATGGTTTATTGCCAAGTATTTTGTCCAGTTCTCCCATTACCACTGGTGTTAGTTTGGGAAGCCACTATGATAAAATAGATAATCAAAATATATACAAAAATTTAAAATCATTTTGATTTATTCAAGTGTCCAAATCTTAACAAAAACAAATAATATGAAATATTGAATTGTAAAATGATGTTTCTTCTCTACATTTAAATGTGTGATGCAAAAATAGAGACTTGTACCTGGTATTTGTTACCTTATGCATACATGTTAGTAACACATGCACACAAGTTGGTTACCTGTTCACACAAATTATATTTTTACATGGCACCTCAGGGTCTACATATTTTATTATACTTTTCCAACTTTCAGTTCATTCACTCTTTTTAACAATTACTGAAAATAATAAATCAATGCTGTCAACTTTGATAAAATTGCTAGAAAAAAAAAGAAAAATGATTTAGGAGTATTGACAGAGCTGACAGAATTTCCACACTCAGATAGGGGAGACAACCATATGTAAAGCCAAAATAGTAGATAGTAAATACCACCAATCAAAAGACAGTAACCTGAATTCTGTTTTAATTCATTTATTCCTTTTTTCATGAAATATTTATATTAACTGAAAAGGCATCCATTGGATAGTTTTAAAATGTGAATCCCCAAATTATAAAGCCTGGAGAAGAAAATTCTTGGGGAAGATGTGTTCTTTATAAAAATCCATGAAGAGACATGTTATATTACTGACCTTTAGTTACAGTCAAACCTTGCTATTAAAGCAGCATAAGCTAAGTTAGGAATAATTTTGTAATAATCATGAAATGATTGTATACCATAAAAAAATCACCCGACAATGCGATTTACCATCGAAAACAGAGTGCAGATGCAAAAAATCATCAATAATTTTTGTGCTTACATAGGAACTGAAACAAGACATGGCTTCCGATTACTTTACAATCATCTTTGTTGATGTCTACGAGATTTGCTTGTTTAGTGAAGTTACAAGGAAAACATAATGAATGGATACTCTTAGATAGATTTGGCAATACATACAGGTTTATTATTTCACCTTGTATAATACCACTATTTTCTTTCTGAAATATACATTTGTCACTTAATTCGAGTTCATCTGTTGTACTGGGAATATTTGGAACCGTTGACTAATGACATCATAGCAAGCAAAGGACAAAACCCGGTCCAGATGGTGACATTTTTAACATTGCAAATACCCAACTCCATTACATTTGTATTATGTAGAGTCTTAAATAAAAAATTATTTCAAGAACTATTCAACAACTCAACTAAGATATTAGATCTTTATTCAGCTCAATGATTCAAAGTTAAAAATTTAAGTTAGGTTTTCCTATTTTCAAAGTGATCTGCACGGACAGTAGTGACTTCAACACCCCAGTGACATAATGCATATTGACACCAAGTGACACAGGTAGTATAAAACAAAATTTATAGGTCTATATTATAATTTTATTGTGTTTTAGTATCAAGTAATTTCCGAATGTGCAAGTGATCTCGTCAACTGCTTGCAAATAATTTTATTATCAACACTATGATCACAGGTATAAAAACTATGATCACAGGTAAATTCTGCATTGTGCTCTTCTTTCTCCTTCTTCTTTCTTCTTTCTTCTTTTCTTCTAATTCTCTCTCTCTCCTCTTTCTTTCCTTCTTCTTTTCTTCTCTACCATCTTCTTCTCTTTCTCATTCTCTTCCTTCTTCTCTTCCTTATTCTTTCTTCTTCTCTTCTTTCTCTTCTTCTCTTTCTCTCTTTCCTTCCTCTCATATTCTTCTTCTACCTTTCTCTTCTTTCTCTTCTCTTTTAATTCCTTTCTCTTATTATTATATGAATAATTTGAATTTAGATTTCTAGTAGTCTACTAAAATGTTTTAAAAAAGGTTTCATATATATATATATGCAAATTTTTTACTTAAATCATTAGATTTGTTCAAAAAATTACTTTTTAAAACCCATTAAAATGAACCTTCATGGGTGGCGTTATGAACATTTTCAAGTTCCAAATTAATATCAACACACGCCAAAATGATTATTTCCAAGTGCCGATTCAACCACTTAGTACTAAGTGCCAATTTCCGAAAGGCTGAAATCACTCCGTGCCAATTTGACATGGGTACGAGTTTTCCAGCAATACTATAAATAGACACGGAAGTAATCGGACCATTATAGCATTTTATTTTGTGTTTTCTTCAAAGATATAAATAAAATTAATAAATTCGAGTAAATTGGATTCACTCAAAATACATTTTAACCCATTAAGATAAAAATAAACAACTACACATGTCTACGAACTTTCTAATGTGAGGTCCCTATAAATATTGCCCAAATACCATTTGTTTTTTTGATACATGCCCATAAATATTAGTTATTATTTTCACATTCGTAATACCTTTAAACAAGCCATTATGTGCAAGTGTAATAAATGAGAACTTTGTATCTTTATAAATATATCACTTAAAGAAAACATCACACTCTAGATGCCGCTAATGCTGCTTTAAGACCACTTATATGAATGGTTTTATTAAAAAGGTGGTCTCTTTAAGCGTGGGTAAGGATTTATTCAATATCCATTCAGAAATTTTCAAGAGACAGATTTCATACAATTTTTCTTCCATTTTTACTACTTAGATTGGTATACAATAACAAAATTATACACAGGCATAATAATTCTTAAATCCCGGTATATTTTGTGAAAATTGCTTCCGAAACCCAAGCTTGGCATTTTTTCACTTGCAACTGATTAACTCAACCCTACACAGGACGTGACCTTATTTTCACAGAATATATAGGCATGTAAGATTTGTTATGCCTGTGTAAAGCTCTTATTTGTTATTGTACATCAAGCACAAGTAGTAAAGGTGGAAAAAATCTAAATAATCTTTTTGATAAACACAGCTAATGCCCCTTTAATTGTGAGGTGGTCTCCTAAGTAAGGTGGCATATATGCCAGGTTTTACTGTATATATATCATTTTATAGTGCCATAATCATATTTATTTCATCATGTTATTCCCCCATCACACTCCGAACCATGGAGTCTCTCAACTTTGGTCAGCACAAGTTAAAGTCGCGGTGGGACGAAGATTAATTTTGCGAGAAAGTTTGACAGTTTACTTGCGGAAGGCCATTGGTCTCTTCCCAGGTACAATGTAACCAGGATCTCCCATCCAATATTAAAAAAACTGTCCACAACTGATTGAACAATTGTAAAGTGTGGGGTGAAATGATTTTGAAAAAAATGTAATAACCATAAGCATTCATTATCAAATATTGACTGTACTACCTGAGAACGATATCAAGAGATGCTACCTTTTGTCATTTTTGTTGTTGATAAAAAGTGAAGTGCGTAAAAAACATATTTGTAATTTGCTAAAACAATGATGTTGCTCCTACCTGTAAAGCTTGTATATTTGTGTACAGCTGATCCACAGTAGAGGCGCCTAGTAACACGCAATGTACATTTTCATTTTTCAAACACCAAGCTGCAAGAAAAACAAGATGTGTTGAAAAACACTATGCCACAAGAAGTCGGCCATATTAAAAGAATGCAAAGTCCCATAACTCTGGCAAGTATTGTTGACTACTGACCATAATCTCACTCATCTCTGATCTTCTGTTATAAAACTTACAATGAAATTTGGATAAAATTTGATGACAAAAATTCTAATTATAAGAAGAAAAACCAAAATGTTGCCAAAAGACAAACAAAAAAAATATTCCCTCACTCATGTTTGAGTGTGTTAAACTACACTGTAAGAAGGCAAGTAAACAACCACATTTTTTACTACACAATAAATTAAAAAAGTAGTGGTACTATTTACGTGGTTAATACATAACAATAGCAGAGAAAGAGAGAGAGAGAGAGAGAGAGAGAGAGAGAGAGGGGGGAGAGAGAGAGAGAGAGAGAGATGGATGTCAACACTCTTTTTTCTGCAGTTTTCTTGTATACAGAGATACATATGTATGAAGCAAGACTACATACATATATTCAGTGTCCACTAACATTATATAGTAAGAGATGTCAAGATAAATTGATTTTATTCCTTTTTCTTCCCTTCAGAGGGCTTAAGACACTACAGTAGGAAACATATCAACCCTCTAGAGGTATCATCTGAATAATGAACATAATTTATTGATTCTTATTTATTAATTTTTTTTAACTTGTGAGTTGAGCATGTAAATATACAGCTAACTGTGACTCTGATTTAAATATAAACTCACCAATAGCTAGCTGTGATAGCGAGCATCCAATTCTATCAGCTATAACAGACACTTCTCGTAACTTGGCTTGCTGTCTTCTACCATCTTCACTTAAAATTTTGTCTTTTAACCATGTGTAACCCTGAAAGTAATGAAAAAAAAGGTTAATATGAGGATCTAGATTTAGTAATTGAAAACTCAGTCACAAACTTGGATTACTGACATTCTGCACTAACATCCTGAAACTATTAATAAACAAACACTTGGTTGGTCGGCAATACTTGCTATAACAAATGCAAATAGGTCAACCAGAAAATTCTATAAGCAATTCAAATATAAAAACTAGGTCAAAGTAACCATATTTTCTTTAGCATAATATGCGAATGCAGTGAGCTCTTTACTGTAGAAATGTTCCATCTTGAGTTAAGTCCAATAATTACAGGACCCTCTTACAGTCAGAGTTCTCCAGTGTGTACTATGGGCTTCAAAAAGTTTACTACCAGTACACTGCAAAAAACTTTTCTGATTGGTCCAAATTCCTAGAAACATGGCTGCCGTAAATGTCTAATCTGATTGGTTGAATTATACATGTGGTTGAGTACAATAGGTTTGTTGACAGCCCAATATCCTGTAGTAGCTGGATTAGTAACAGCCTAGATATGACGGCTTTTCCAACATCTTAATGTTCCAATGAAACAATGCCATATATGCCTTACCTATAATTTGGCAACAATTTTAGGATGATTTTAAGCAAAGGAAGTGAGCATTTCATATGGTAAGGGGTGGAAAAAGAGCTGTACATACATTGGATCAAAAAAACTGTCTACCATGTGGTTTTTGTTACCTGATGCATTTAATGTTACATTACAATGACAAAGCTGTAATTGCTTCAAGGCAAATCCTTAGTTCATATTATGTTGACCTGAATACATGTATAACTTTGTTATTCTAAGTCTAATAATTTTGCCTGTAACATACTCAAACAAAATGTTTTGACAATATTACACTATGTATAAGCCATATTGATATTGAACTGTATATAATAGCCATGTGATATTAAGTGTACTTCCAAATGTAAGCCATTTTAACATTGTACTGCACATCTGTTCACAAAACAAATTAAATTACTTAAACGGCAGCTATGTGGTTAAATTACAAACCATTGTTTTGGTCAAGGTGAAGGTCAAGATATATATTAAGTAATATATGGAAGGGAGATAACTCTTATAACAGTCCTCTGATACCATAAATGTTGTTCTCATACAAAGCTAAAGGCAAGAGTTAAACCTATATAACTGGTGAAGCAGACAGACAGACAGACAGACAGACAGACAGACAGATATCGCCAATTTGTAGATGGTGACTATTATGTTCTTCACAATCTGACCAACTACAATTAAACCAGAATTACATAAACCAAATTCTGTATCAATGTATGAAAGGGAGATAACTCTTATAACAGACCTCTGATTTTCAGTGTCTCTGATGTTTACCTTTAAAGCTGCTCTGGAATAAATAGGAACCCCATCATCATATTTGCCAGTCAATATACCCCCGGCTAAAGGTGACCAAGTTGTAGTTCCTATACCTGTAAAACAATAACACAATTGTTTGTACTTAGTTTGTAAACAGGTCAGATTGTATCAAATTAAGATAACGGTTCAAGAACCACAGGTCAAATGTCCAGTCAAAATATTAAGATAATGGTTCAAGAACCACAGGTCAAATGTCCAGTCAAAATATTAAGATAATGGTTCAAGAACCACAGGTCAAATGTCCAGTCAAAATATTAAGATAATGGTTCAAGAACCACAGGTCAAATGTCCAGTCAAAATATTAAGATAATGGTTCAAGAACCACAGGTCAAATGTCCAGTCAAAATATTAAGATAATGGTTCAAGAACCTCAGGTCAAATGTCCAGTCAAAATATCTTTGGGATACATTATCCTTTGTAGCAAAATAAATCTTATTAGCATCAGGCATATTGCAAGTGTAGAAGTGTGACAGACTGTTACAGCATCATGATTAGTATGTCAACATTATAGGCCTAAAATCACGATTGGGCTGACATCATGAATAATATGACATAATGATTAGCCTGACATCATGGTAAGTCTGATAACAAAATCTGTCTGACATCACGATTAGTCTGACATCATGGTAAGTCTGATATCATGGTGAGTCTGACAACAAGATTTGTCTGACATCATGAGTCATCTGACATCATGATTAGCCTGACATTATGAATAATCTGACATTATGATAAGTCTGATATCATGATCATGATTAATCAGATATCATTATAAGTTTGGCATCATGATAAGTCTGACATCATGATAAGTCTGGCATCAAGATTAGTTTGATAATGAGAGCAATAGGTCACCTGACTGACAGGTATGATAGAGATCTTTGCAATAATTGCAATAGGTCACCTGACTGACAGGTATGATAGAGATCTTTGCAATAATTGCAATAGGTCACCTGACTGACAGGTATGATATAAGATAACAGAGATCTTTACAATGATTGCAATATGTCACCTGTCCGACAGTTATGACAGAGATCTTTACAATGATTGCAATAGGTCACTTGTCTAACAGGTGTAATATAAGATGATAGAGTTCTTTACTATGATTGGGTAATAGGTCACTTGACAGATAGTATAAATCTATGATATTAGATGATAAAGACTTTACCTATCTTATGATATAGTACGGTCAGGTGTAAATGTATGATATTATACAATTATTGACTTTGATTGAGGGAGACATAAGGATTTAGCAGTCCAAAGAATAATGATATTGACCAAGGGGAAGCCGAGGTCAATATCATGGTTCTTTGGACTGATAAAGTCAGTAATTGTTTAATTATACGACTATTTCAAAATTTCGAATAAAAAAGAAATCAAATTTAATGTTCAACTCCTGCAGAAAACGATTTTCAAAATCTTTAAGCTGTTCTTTTCCATAAATGACTAAGAGTGACGGTTAAATGAGAACTGGTTTTTCATTGGTTTATGCATTTGATTCCTCTGATTATATACGCTTACACAAGTCAGAAAAGAACGAATCACGAGAGGGTGATATAACAATTCCACAGCCCTCTGGATTGTTGAATACATAAAGTAGCGCTTTTATGAATAATAATCATATTTGTCAATACAAATTGCCATAGTTACAACCAATCAGCAGACGTAAAATCCACAAGTCATAAATAAAAGATGATAGAGACATTACCCATCTTATGATATAGTACGGACAGGTGTAAATGTATGATATTAGATGATATAGTACAGACAGATGTAAATGTATGATATTAGATGATATAGTACAGACAGGTGTAAATGTATGATATTATATGATATAGTACAGACAGGTGTAAATGTATGATATAAGATGATATAGTACAGACAGGTGTAAATGTATGATATTATATGATATAGTACAGACAGGTGTAAATGTATGATATTATATGATATAGTACAGACAGGTGTAAATGTATGATATTAGATGATATAGAGTATACAGACAGGTGTAGTAAATGTGTTAATATTTTATATGATATAGTACAGACAGGTGTAAATGTATGATATTATATGATATAGTACAGACAGGTGTAAATGTATGATATTATATGATATAGTACAGACAGGTGTAAATGTATGATATTATATAATATAGTACAGACAGGTGTAACTGTATGATATTAAATGATATAGTACAGACAGGTGTAAATGTATGATATTATATGATATAGTATGGATGTGTGTAAATGTATGATATTAGATGATATAGTACGGACAGATGTAAATGTATGATATTATATAATAAAGACTTTACCTATCTTATGATATAGTACAGACAGGTGTAAATGTATGATATTATATGATATAGTATGGACAGGTGTAAATGTATATTATATGATACAGTACGGACAGATGTAAATGTATGATATTAGATGATAAAGACTTTTACCTATCTTATGATAAAGTACGGATAGGTGTAAATGTATGATATCTTATGATATAGTACAGACAGGTGTAAATGTATGATATCTTATGATATAGTATGGACAGGTGTAAATGTATGATATTAGATGATAAAGACTTTTACCTATCTTATGATATAGTAGACATGACAGGTGTAAATGTATGATATCTTATGATATAGTATGGACAGGTGTAAATGTATGATATTAGATTACATAGTATGGACAGGTGTAAATGTATGATATTAGATGATATAGCATGGACAGGTGTAAATGTATGATATTAGATGATATAGCATGGACAGGTGTAAATGTATGATATTAGATGAGATAATATGGACAGGTGTAATTGTATGATATTAGATGATATAGTATAGACAGGTGTAAATGTATGATATTAGATGAGATAATATGGACAGGTGTAATTGTATGATATTAGATGATATAGCATGGACAGGTGTAAATGTATGATATTAGATGAGATAATATGGACAGGTGTAAATGTATGATATTAGATGATATAGCATGGACAGGTGTAAATGTATGATATTAGATGAGATAATATGGACAGGTGTAATTGTATGATATTAGATGATATAGCATGGACAGGTGTAAATGTATGATATTAGATGAGATAATATGGACAGGTGTAATTGTGTATGATATTAAGATGATATATATAGTATAGACAGGTGTAAATGTATGATATTAGATGACCTATAATATATAGTACAGACAGGTGTAAATGTATGATATTAGATGATATAGCATGGACAGGTGTAAATGTATGATATTAGATGAGATAATATGGACAGGTGTAAATGTATGATATTAGATGAGATAATATGGACAGGTGTAAATGTACAGGTATGATATGATAGATGATCTTAGCATGGACAGGTGTAAATGTATGATATTAGATGATATAGTATGGACAGGTGTAAATGTAATATATTAGATGAGATAATATGGACAGGTGTAATTGTATGATATTACATGATCTTAGCATGGACAGGGTTGTATTACATGTATGATACCTAGATTAGATAATATGGACAGGTGTAAATGTATGATATTAGATGACTTTATATTTTAGCATGGACAGGTGTAATTGTGTATGATATTACATGATAATAGATGAGATAATATGGATGGACAGGTGTAAATGTATGATATTAGATGAGATAATATGGACAGGTGTAAATGTATGATATGATAAGATGATATATGCATTGGACAGACAGGTGTAAAATGTATGATATTATTAAAGATGAGATAATATGGACAGGTGTAATTACATGTATGATATTAGATGACAGGTGTAATATGGACAGGTGTAAATGTACAGGATATTTGTATGATATAGCATGGGAAGAGGTGTATAGTATGGACAAATGTATGATATTAGATGAGATAATATGGACAGGTATTGTAAATGTATGATATTAGACTTTGACCTATCTTAATATGATGGACAGGTGTATATTGTATGATAAAGATTTAGATGATATATAGTATAGACAGGTGTATGATATAAATGTAAAGATATTAGATGAGATAATATGGACAGGTGTATTTGTATGATATTTATGATATAGTAATGGACAGGTGTAAATGTATGATATTAGATGATTTACCTAGCATGGACAGGACAGGTAAATGTATGAATATATTACCTATGAGATAATATGGACAGGTGTAATTGTATGATATTACATGATAAAGATAATTTACCTATCATATGACTTTATATTTATGATATATGGACAGGTGTGTAAATGTACATGATATTTAGATGATATAGTATGGGACATTGTATGTGTATAATTGTATGATATTACATGATAAAGACTTTACCTATCTTATGATATAGTATGGACAGGTGTAATTGTATGATATTACATGATAAAGACTTTACCTATCTTATGATATAGTATGGACAGGTGTAATTGTATGATATTACATGATAAAGACTTTACCTATCTTATGATATAGTACAGACAGGTGTAAATGTATGATATTAGATGATAAAGATTTTTACCTATTTTATGGTATAGTTCAGGCATGGACACCTCCACTTTTTCTCTCTGGAATAAATGATACTCTGCTTGCTCCGCTACTGCTGGGATGAGATTAAATTGTCTAGCCACTGAGTATGCTTCCTGTAACAAAATATACATGTCAAGAATTAACAAGCTTGTAGTCAGTGTTGCATGCAACACTCGTCCCCTATCGTCATCACAATTTTTGAAGTAGCCATAGAAGACCTTGACTGCATTTGCAATTATTGACCGGGATATTTGAACTAGTGACCCAATATATATTTCCATGATAGATCTCTTAATGAAGTATGTTCATATCAACTGCATTCAAATTTGATAGTTGATTATTAATTATTACAGAGATTTCTGATGATTTTACATGCACTGGCCTTTGAATCATTAATGATTATAGAGATAATCTTATGGTTAATATATATATATATATATATATATATATATATATATATATATATATATATATATATATATATATATACAAAACATCAAAACCAACAACACTATATATCCTAGGGTGTCGGATCTAAGCAATAGATACAAGTCATGAAAAGAACTATATAAAGCACTAAAATGACTACCAACACAGATTGGCACAGATCTAGTTCGATTCAAATTTCATTGGTAGTTTGAGCTTAGTTTAGTAGTGTTTTAGTTATCCTTTTGTTTGGTTTCCATGTTCATTTATTTATTACGTTATCTCACTGCACTTGTTATATGTAGCATTTCTTTCACTCTCCAGTTGTGTGTGAGTGGATGTTTGCATGAGAGTGTGTATGTGTACCTTTTTTTCATGTTACTTTAATTGTTTTGACCTGATGAAGGGACAGGTTGTCCCGAAAATTTGACATTTATTTTGTCCATGTGGTTAGCCATTTAAGTGCTATATAATATATATATATATATATATATATATATATATATATATATATATATATATATATATATATATATATATATGACAATGTGTGCAGACATGTAATTAATTGTTAGTTTTCATCAGATCCAGGGTGTACTGCTAATACATTCCAGACATGCAAATGAATGTAGTTTGTAAAACCCTAATGATATGTAATCATAGATTGTATACCAGACATATAATAACAGAGATACCAATCATACACAGTCGAATGTTAGCTTGTCACATATGTACTTCAGGCTTACACATAAAACTCAATATACACCATGATGGTCTCATTACTGGCATAGTACCTATTCTCTGACAAAAAAATGAGGTTTTTGCCAAATATATTTAGTTCATCTAATTGAATCACCTTGATATTTTGTGTCACAACAAGTTACCTTTAGATGAAATTTATTATGAATAGTATTGGAAGAAAATTTGACACAAAGATTAAATTTAGCCCATTTTAAAAACCCAATGTCATAACCTTGACTGTGGTAGGATCTATTCTCAAACAGCATACTTTATTTTTTTAAGTCTGTGACATCATTAACCCCCACCCACCCTCCAACCCAGCTTGTGATAAGAAAACACCTTATAATATGATAGAAAGATGAGTGATTACAGGGCTGTTCTGGAATTATCAATCAAAATTTTTGCAACAGGTTTTCATATTCATAAAATCTCGAAAAATCTTGTTCATCCATGTACATCGAGAAAGTATACAGCGATTGGTACCATTCAAAACAGGTACCATACCAGTAAAGTCTGTTCCCATTGAACCACCGGTCCAACTGTATGGCAGCTAGATTTTTTTCTCAGAAATCCTTGTGCATGTCAGATGCCATCTATTTTGAAGTACATTGTATATGTATATTATTGGCAAAATTTCTATTGCAGCAATATAGTTTTTTTTTTAAATTATCTGCTTAAAATTTCTGATACAGAAAATGTCACATAACTTTCATATTTTAAAGTATTTTTTAGAAAGTAGATTTTATGTCTTAAAGCAATTAAATCATTAAGTAATGTGTTACAATGGGCCACCAGTGAATAGTGGGACCTGTTTTGAGAGACCATCCCATCTGCCACTGAAATGTGGTCTCTCAAGGCAGGTGGTCAATCAAAAGAGGTTTTATTTACAGAATTATATAACAAAGTGGTTTTCAGAAAGTGATCTTAAATGACAGGTGCTCTTTCATTACAGTGGTCTTTCAAGACAGGTTCCACAGTATATACATTTTAGACAGTCACTTGATATCTATCTGCCAACCGTCAGACATTTAAGATGTTTTATCTGAGTGCTGCCAGACTGTCACCTACCACTTAATAACCGTAAGCCACCAGATAATTATACCACAGATTTAAGCTATTTGTGAGATGTCCTCCACCTGCAAGGATCACTATGTTTTATATCTGGTCACTTTATGAATGTGAGTGTGATTTTTTTCAAGAAAAAGAAGATCAAGTCAATTTCATATCTCATTAAACGTCTTTGATTAAATCAAGTATGGTATTTGACTTTGGCTGACACTGATTCCATTGTCTCAACCTATCAAGTTCCATAATAATGATCTACCAATGGCTACCAACATATGACTGAATAACTGCTTGATTTGATAAACTCTTAATCATTTTCATTTTGTCTAAACACTTCAGTAACACCAGTGACCTTGATGCCAACCATGTATACAGTAATTGACCTTGATGCTGATTATGTTTACAGTAATTGACCTTGATACCAGTTATCATGTATATAGTAATTAACCTTGATGCCAACCATGTATACAGTAATTGACCTTTAATGTCAACCAAGTAGACAGGAATTGACCTTGATGCTGACCTTGAATACAAGAAGTGACCTCTAACCTTGTTTATAAGAATTGACCTTGATGCTGACCTTGTATAAAGGAAATGATCTTGATGCCAACCTTGTATACAGGAGTTGCGTGTCTGACTGAGGTGATATAACTAATCAATGTGTTTGGCTTTATGATGACATGAAAAAATATAAATGTCTGGAGAAAGACCAGAAAATAATGATAATTAGGAAAATTCATGGATAACATTTCCCCCATGTCAGCAATTATTAGGAAGTTGAGTCTTATTTATACCATCTCTGACAAAAATTATATCCAAGGATGAAAACCTGATTAATTCACTTCGACGAATTGCTGGCAATTGAAAAATTCAGTTCAGTTCATTTAACAGTTTAAAGAAAGGTGAAACGAACAACTCAAGTCATGAAAAGTTAAACAAACAATTGGAATATACTAAATTATGTATTATGTACAGGTATGTCAAGTAACATTGTTTATACAGAATATACAAAAACAAAAGCCCCGATGCATGAGCAATCTGACTTGATTTTGGTATTTTATCATTAAAAAAATGGCCAACCTATATTACTTTGCAAATTTGTATGAAACATGCAAGAAATTATAAAAATTCATTAAACTTTTCCATAATATGAATTTAAATTTTTCTCACCATAATTTCTGTAGGAGACCATCGTGATGTACCCCAGTACATGGCCCATCCCTGATTAATGACATATGTAAAAGCTCTCACTATTTCTGTAAAATAAATAGAGTATAATAAATATGAATGGAACCTCAAAAACATCCTGACATCATCAAAGAGCACCGAAATACAAAGTAACCCTAAAAATGAACAGAACCACAAAAGAATCTCAATAAAAGAAAAGTGTCAAAGAGCATCTAAATACAAAGTAACTCTCAGTATGAACAGAACCTCAATAACATCTTAATATGATAAAAACCTCAGAGCTCCCAAAAACAAATTAACCATCAATATAAGCAGAACCTCAAAAGAATCTCAATAAAACAAAAACCTCAAATAGCACCCAAATATAAAGTAACTCTCAATATAAGCAGAACCTCAAAAGAATCTCAATAAAACAGAAACCTCAAAGAGTACCCAAATACAAAGTAACCCTAAATACGAACAGAACCTAAAAAAAATCTTAACATGATAAAAACCTCAAAGAACGCCTGAAAACAAAGTAACCATCAATATGAATAGATCATCAAATATAACTACTGTGTATTGTTCTTTTAAGGTGTCTACACGCAATGTTCCATTGCATTTTTGCTAATAATACAGGGATGAACAGGCAATGATCTATGTGGAGGAAAAGATATTTTTGCAAACCACAAATCTGGGGAGAGGTTGTGGGGTTTGCTCCCAATGAAAAAACCCCAAAATTGCAGAATTAAATATGTCATTTCAATTAAATCCTGGGTGTATTTTTGAGACTACTTAAATCAGGAGAGCATGATGATCACAATCTAATCTGTCATTCCAAAATTAAAAACAGCAAACAGCCAAGACTGCATTTTTATAGTAAAATGTCCTGACAAGATTCTTGACAGACTAATTAATTAAAACAAAACAAAAATCACCATTTTGCAATTCAAGAGAAACTTGTTTTACCTTCCATTGGAGTTTGAGGATCGGGTTTATTAGCAAACACTATATCAACATAGTCCAACTGTAGTCTTTCCAAGGAGCCTTTGAGTCCTGTAAAAGTATAAATTCAGTCTATTTTAAATATCTAATCTACTAAAGATTCAAATATGAGTTTAAAAATGACTGATAAATCTTATATACATACCTAATTTGAGATAGAGAGAGAGAGAGAGAGAGAGAGAGAGACAGACAGACAGACAGACAGACAGACAGACAGACAGAGAGAGATAGATAAAGAGAGAGACACAATGAGGATGTCGACAGAAGGGGTGCTGTAACAGAGATATGATAAATGTAGAGAATTGTGTAGTCACAATGAGGATCTTCGGCAGAAGGGGTGCTGTAATTCATGTACTGAAGTTATTAGTGTAAATGTAGGTCACCATCTGTCTAGGTGACAATAATGTGATGCATCGAGAAGTGGCCTGGACGGCAGTAGTTAACAATTATAATTCATGGTGGTGAAGTTTTTTAGTGTGCAGAATAAAATTTGGTTACAATATACCCAGGAAATGACAACCCCTCATATGTGAGTAAATTGGGAAAACTTTCCCACAGAATCATCTCAATAATTCCAGTGCTGATGCGCTGACTTACTGCCATACTAAATGTTAGAGACATCATTGGATGGTGCAATAACCACTATGTCATGGAGATCTTCCCTTCTCAGATTGAGAGTCCTTTGTTATACCCTGGACTTTATTAGTCAAGATAAGGTCTAAAAGATTGTTTGTTTGTTTGTTTATTGTTGTTTAACGTCCTACTCAAGAATCTTTCACTCATATTGAGACGTCACCAAATGCTGGTGAAGGGCTTCAAATTTTGGCCTATGCTCAGAACTTACGGCCATTGAGCAGCGAGGGTTCTTAACATGCTGACAGCTACTGTGACACAGGACCTCAATTTTTACTGTCCCATCCAAAAGACAGGAAACCAACCTGCAGCCGGCTTGACTCAAACTCATGACCTCACGATCAAGAGTCGAGCATGCTACCGACTGAGCCAGGTTTAAAAGAAAGTCTACCTTGAACTTAACGCATGTAACAGGACGACATCAGCAGAATGGTGTATTGCACTCGTAAAAGAGAACATACCAGTATAGAATAATTTTGGGCCGTTATAAGCCCGATTCTGTGAAGAGGACAGGGGTGGTTGTAGAATCATTTACCTTCAATGATATGTTTCCTTGACAATCCCTTTTCTGTCTCTGCCCTGAAATAAAAAAGGATAAACATAAAACTCTGCATACAATGAATATTTTTAAAACATATTTAATTTCTATGCCAGAGATAAACAGTTGGGGAGGATTATGTTTTTCTATGTCTTTCTTTTGTTTTTCTCTTTGCAAATAACACTGCAAATTATAGTTTCTTTTCTCAAATACTTTTCAATTTTGATATTGCTTTACTGTAAATGTGGAAATTTATGCCTGGGTATAATTTACACTAAATATGCAATGAAAAGTTTTTCATGTAAATTACCCCCACCCTCCCATGTACCATGTATCATGTCCCATAGTTGTGCTAAGGATCATCGTTTAATACAGAACGGAGTCACAGTAAGGTGTGACATCCCCCACAGGTATGGTTTGCATAAGAAAATTGCGGAATTATTAACATGCAGAAATATACATGTTTAGAGTATATCATTGAGATCTCAGAGAAGTTTGGTTACAGCCAACATTGGGAAATATTTGATTTGTTGGTAGAGTGTCCGACTTGCAAGGGGATAGTCCTGAGTTTGATTATTGGTCTTTTTTATGAGATCTGAAACCAAGGTTCTCAACAACATTTGTGGCACATTGATTCTAGCTGGTGATATCTCCATATAAGTGAAAAATTGTTGGCGGAACATAAAACTGTTAAACCGAAGCAAATCTTCGTGTAAAGTTTGAAATACAAAATCAAGTCATACATGTCGTATGTATAGCTAAATTTGCGATCAAATCTGTTATACAGTTAAAACAGTAACTAAGACTTAGGAATATATTTTCCCAAAATTATAATTTTTTCTGTGAAGAGCTGTTTAAATGGTTTTAAACTTATCAGAACTAAACTTACTTTCCTCCCCAGTACAGTTTTGTAGAAACTATATAACTTGATCGCCTCCAGTTCTTTTTCTTTAGAATTTTCCCCAGAGTTATTTCAGCTCTGTAAAAAAAAAAAGAAAAATTATAAGATATAATGTTTTATGTATTGAAATAGCAAAATCAAGCATTACATCTTGTAAACCTGGACAACTTTACTCTTGCTTAATTTTGGCCATTTTCACCCTTAGATGACCGGAGGAATTAAACATGAAAGTGGAATTTTAAACCAAAAATAACTAAAGCACAGGCATACATGTCATCCATGAGACAATGATTATTAAGGGTGAATTTAACCCTTTCACCCCTAAATATATAAATGGAATGCTCTATTCTATTGTTTTGACCAGTCTACTGTGGTTTGTAGGGTTGAAAGGGTTAAGATGGAGTGAACACGTTTTCTGCCTAAAAAGTACTAAACTAATCACAGGCAAAAATTCCTAGGCATGCATTACTATACAATCTGGAAAAACAAGTACCACAAATGTAATATTCTGCCAAGGGACATAACTCACCTATCATGAAATCCATACATTGATGCTTGTTATTTGTGGCTATAAGGTTTATGTTGTAAATCTTACTTATCTAATCTATTTACAAGATTAAGTTAAATTGACAGATGAAATGGAGACTGATAACACAGTGAAACCTCATTATTAAGACCACCTAACTGACTGACTCAAAGTGTCTGATTAGTGAGGTGTTACAGTGGAACATCGGTAATAAGACCTTCTAACTGACTGACTCAAAGTGCTCTGATTAGTGAGGTGTTACAGTGGAACCTCAATATCAAGACCACCTAACTGACTGACTCAAAGTGGTCTGATTAGTGAGGTGTTACAGTGGAACCTCATTATTAAGACCACCTAACAGACTGACTTAAAGTGTCTGATTAGTGAGTGTTACAGTGGAACCTCATTATTAAGACCACCTAACTGACTGACTGAAGTGGTCTGATAGTGAGGTGTTTAATGGAACCTCAGTATTAAACCACCTAACTGAGCAAAAAAGTGCTATAAAAAATGTTGTGTTATTTGGAACCTATGTAATAAGACCACCTAAATATGATTGAAAGTACATGATGTGATAAAACAGTTAATCATTATTCAGACCACCTAATGACTGAACTTTGAATATTGTTTTAATGCAAAAAAATTATGCTGGAAAAAAATAACATAATTTTGTATGCAATGGACTATAATATGTTAATATACATTACAATGCAATAAATGTCAAACATTTCAAATATAATGGACTGAAATCATATGTAGCTTTACATTATAATGTAATGGAAAAAATACTTTTTGTTGCAATGGACTATAATATGTTAATATACATTACAATGCAATAAATGTCAAACATTTCGCATATAATGGACTGAAATCATATGTAGCTTTACATTATAATGTAATAAAAGTCAAACATTTCAGATGTAATGGACTGAAATCATATGTAGCTTTACATTATAATGTAATAAAAGTCAAACATTTCAGATGTAATGGACTGAAATCATATGTAGCTTTACATTATAATGTAATAAAAGTAAACACTTTCAGATGTAATGGACTGAAATCATATGTAGCTTTACATTATAATGTAATAAAGTCAAACATTTCAGATGTAATGGACTGAAATCATATGTAGCTTTACATTATAATGTAATAAAAGTCAAACATTTCAGATGTAATGGACTGAAATCATATGTAGCTTTACATTATAATGTAATAAAAGTCAAACATTTCAGATGTAATGGACTGAAATCATATGTAGCTTTACATTATAATGTAATAAAAGTCAAACACTTTCAGATGTAATGGACTGAAATATGTAGATATACATAATAATGCAATAGATGTAAAACATTTCAGATGTAATGCACTGAAATATGTTGATAAAAATTATAATGTATTACAGGTGACACATTTTTAAAGTAAAGACTGAAATATGTACATCAAGTTATCAAAATGTAATACAAATAACAATCATTTCAAATATAATACACTGAAATATGCCAATTATTGTGTTAAAAATCAATTATACATCTGTAACACTACACTTTGGAACACCTAACTTCAATATGTTCTTTACTCAATCTTAATGGAAAATTTTAAAAACCATTAAATGTTAGTTTCTCTGAACACATATCCATACTCAGACTTAATTCATTTTAACTTAATATCAAACAATCAGCTGTTGATTCCAGTAAATCTTGATTAATATGAGGTATACCTTATAAAATGTACAGTTCACCCTCGATACATTTTTGTACATCGCCTTCCGTTATAACGCCAAACACGCATAACGCCACTATTTCTCAAAGAACAGATTTCCTACCATATAACCATTATAACGGCAAAAGTCGTATATCGCCATCCGCCGCCGATTCCCCGGTACAAATGGTCATTTATACATGTTAAATCCCTTGACCGTATCGCCAGACTAGGTGAAAAACAGGTTTGAGTAAAACTGTTAGCCGACTGTAGCTTGTTTAAGTATTCATATTAGAACTGTAAAGAGAGATAACTTGAATATCGACTGTATAAATAAAATGGTACCTGGTTGTATTTCCACTTCGCTTTGCTCACTCTAAAACAACCGGTACAGCCCAATCTCACTCGGGCAGAAATCTGCCCAGGGATTTCAACGAGATTTCATATTACATTGTTTCTTTGAGCCGATTTGAAAAAAAAAAAAAAATTTCAGTCTGTAGTAGGCCTTGTTTATTTGCTATAGGGCCTAGCCTAAAACTTTCTAATATACAGTAACATAAAATATAATGTGTCTATATGTTTACAGCTTGAAGTGCTATTTTTGTGGAATACTACGTGTAATTTGATTGGCTGATATGAATATGTCTCTTGACCAATCAGATTCAACAATCCATTGGATCATATCAGCTGTCTATGAACGAAGTGTAGTAGTCAGAGAGTCGCATTAGCTAAACTGGTATCCAGTTGTATGAACAAAGTGTAGTAGTCAAACGGGGACCAACCTAAGAGTGAAATCTCGCTTCCGTGAAAGTTGGAAAAAGTTTAAATGTCCTGTGTTTACACAGCAATTATCACGCGTCAAGAAATAATTATGAGTAGATGGGATATATAAACCTAAAACCGTTTTATAGCCGGCCTATAAAAGAGGTTATTTAAAAAAGTGATGAAAGTTAACATTTGAAATGTTTCCGGATAATGTTAAAAACAGATTTAGATTTTCCAGTCGAACATGTTCATGTACATATTTTGGTAGGTTTAATTTTGGCCATTTTAATAGGCTGGTCAATTGTAAAGACTTAAACAATAGATAAAATATCCGAATTTACGGTAAATCTAGAAGAATGTAAACAGGATATCATATACAGCAGGGATTAAAGACATGAAAATGACCACACCTTGAAAATAATAAACCTCGAAAATAGTCAACTTCAATATATTGCCAAACCTGTTATACGGCCAAAATTGAGGAAAACAAAAGGTGGCAGTATATCAGGGGTGAACTTTACAGGTAATCAAACAATGAGGAATACCTTATACAATGTAGAGGTTATCAAACAATTAATATGAGGTATACCTTATGCAATGTACAGGTAATCAAACAATTAAAATGAGGTATACTTTATACAGTGTAGAGGTAATCAAACAATCAATATGAGGTATACCTTATACAATGTACAGGTAATCAAACAATGATTATTATGAGGTATACCTCATACAATGTACAGGTAATCAAACAATGATTATTATGAGGTATACCTTATACAATGTACAGGTAATCAAACAATGATTATTATGAGGTAATCAAACAATGTACAGGTAATCAAACAATGATTATTATGAGGTATACCTCAAACAATGATTATTAACAGGTAATTAAACAATCAAACAATGATTTTTTAAACTCATAAGATGATAACAATGTTTGGTTGAAGACAAATCCTATGAATTGTATAAGTGATTCATGATAAATGTATATCCCAATCCATTATAATGATCTCATCATTGTTGAAAAACTAAAACAAATATATTTTTCATAAGCACATTTAAATTGATTTCCATGGAGTTAAAGCTGATACAAATGGAGTTCTGTAATTTTTCATTGAAGGGGATGGGAGGCTAAAAAAAAAAAAAAAAAAAGATAAACAGATTAGGACACCTATGTTTCATGGCTGACATTAT
Organism: Atrina japonica; assembly: GCA_030159075.1. Lineage (NCBI taxonomy): Eukaryota > Metazoa > Mollusca > Bivalvia > Pterioida > Pinnidae > Atrina > Atrina japonica. The sequence goes on from BROG01000867.1 coordinate 163,137, forward strand.
AGATAACCAGTATCTGTAGATTGTGTGTTTTGTTCATTGTTGTTTAACGTTCCACTCAAGAATCTTTCACTCATGTGGAGACGTCACCATATGCCGGCAAAGGGCTTCAAATTTTGGCCTATGCTTGGCACTTACAGCCATTGAGCAGTGAGGGTTCTACTGTGACACGGGACCTCGGATTTTACTGTCTCATCCAAAGGACAGAAAACCAACCTGCCACCTGCTAGACTCGAACTCACAACCTATGATCAAGAGATGAGTGCGCTACTGACTACACCAGATCAGTTCCCATTATCTCCGGGAAAAAATGTCATGTGCTTCTGAATCCAAGGGAGATAATTCTCATAAAAAAACCAAGATAACAAAACTCAGATTTGGACTACATGGTAATTTACTTTTCTACAGCTGACTGTAGTTATGTTTTATGTTTTATTCCCTGTATTTCAAAAATCAATGAATATAATGATAAATCTATAGTTTACACAACATACAGATAATTCTTCTCATTGATTTTTTCCACCCCACTTCAAATCATTTATTATTTCATAGCTTTAAACAATATGACAGTAAATATTTCATAATATTTCATATTCCCCACAAGTTTGGATATGATCTGAAAATAAATAGAATAAAAAACTTAGGCAATGAAATTTTAAACTGTAACATACAATACATGTCTTAAATTTCAATGACACAATTATATTCCTACAAGTTTGAATGCAATAAGAAAACATCTACATCTACAGTCAAAAAACTGGACAATAAGTACAGAAGATTTATTGTCCTAAAAATTGTGATACATTCAGTGAATGACAGACCATTTGTTTATTTGTGTACATAGTAACATGCATTTTCAGGTCAAAGTTCAGATGTAATTAAAACAAAACACAACATGTAACTAACATCATCATCATCATCATCATCATCATCATCATCATCATCATCATTCATAAGAAAATCTGAAAGTGATGCATACTGTGAAACAAGATGACTACAATGTATATATCAACATAAATTGTAAAACATAATTACATGATGTATGGTGGCAGTCTTTACACAAACACAGCAGCTATTTTGGTTGTAATTAAGTTCTTAAATGTTTATATATATTTTTTTATATTTCTGTGCCACATGACACGATAAAAATGATTTTACCAAAGCCTGAGAATTTTTGTTAAACTTGGCTTCACAATGCAGGTCATAATCATGATCTAAGTTTTATGGTGGTGGATCTTGAGTTCAGAATGCAGATTATAATCATGATCTAAGTTTTATGGTGGTGGATCCTGAATTCACAATGCAGATTATAATAATGATCTAAGTTTTATGGTGGTGGATCCTAAGTTTACAATGCAGATCATAATTATGATCAAAGTTTTATGGTGGTGGATCCTGAATTCACAATGCAGAATCATATTCATGATCTAAGTTTTATGGTGGTGGATCCTAAGTTTACAATGAAGATCATAATTATGATCAAAGTTTTATGGTGGTGGATCCTGAATTCACAATGCAGAATCATATTCATGATCTAAGTTTTATGGTGGTGGATCTTGAGTTCAGAATGCAGATTATAATCATGATCTAAGTTTTATGGTGGTGGATCCTGAATTCACAATGCAGATTATAATAATGATCTAAGTTTTATGGTGGTGGATCCTAAGTTTACAATGCAGATCATAATTATGATCAAAGTTTTATGGTGGTGGATCCTGAATTCACAATGCAGAATCATATTCATGATCTAAGTTTTATGGTGGTGGATCCTGAGTTCACAATGCAGATCATAATCATGACTGAAGTTTTATGGTGGTGGATCCTGAGTTCAAAATGCAGATCATAATTATGATCAAAGTTTTATGGTAGTGGATCCTGAGTTCCCAATGAAGATCATAATCATGATTGAAGTATTATGGTGGTGGATCCTGAGTTCACAATGCAGATCATAATTATGATCAAAGTTTTATTGTGGTGGATCCTGAGTTCCCAATGAAGATCATAATTATGATCCAAGTTTTATGGTCACCTTATCAATAGTTGTTGTTGAATCATTGATACTGATATTTATAAGGATTTATTCCTATTTTATTTCATTTGAATTTGACTGTGGACTCACGGCAGATGTGACCAGTCAACAAGGGATGCTTACCCCAACATGGTACCTGACCCTGCCTTTAGATCTTTCAGAGCTCCATATTTGCCCATTGTTCACCAGATTTGTATACTGTCTCTTGGAGCATCTGACAGTTAACACTTTGGTATCCATGTTCACTAGATCTGTATACTGTCTCTTGGAGCACCTGTCCCTGCACTTTATATGTAGCACATACTCATACATTTACACATGGTAGGCCATTTTGTCTCAATTTGTTGTGATCATCAATAATTCATGAGGTATTCTAGTACATATGATAATCTATAAACTTCTCCCATGAGATTTTACTCACATGAAACTGCCTGTTACCTAACCCTTCCATGATTATTAAATGAGGTCCCTTATGCCATTAAATAGATACAAACTCAAAAGCAGAAAAATGTTACCAATGAGATGAATGATTACATAAACTTGATATAACAGTGAACTAACCAATCAGATTCATACATCACACAGACCATTAAGCATATCAATAGCAACCAAGATATCAATACGAAGCATACCATAGGCTGTGAATGAGATGAATTTTTACAAAACTGCTAGAGATGGGTGATTTTCATCTTTAATCTAAATAACTGCATGGATCTCTTTATTTTCATTAGATGAGATATATCTGGATGAATCTAACTGGATGAGACAACACCATATTTGTTGAAACATGACCAATAGGAGTCTACCACTATTGTCTACTTCGAGTGTCATTGTTCTTGAGTAAGATAGTTCTGGTGGTTCTTTTACGACAGTATTGTCTTTTTGTCTATTGCAGCTTACAATTTACATAAACTTTTCATAATTTGACAATTTAAATATTATTCAGAGACGTTAACCTTTGACCTGAGCCTCTATCTCAGAACATGCACTGTTTAGCCTATACCTCAAGATATGTTGTCACCTTGTTAAATTACAAACATTTTAAAGAATAACCCTCCGTAAACGTACTACATAGACATATATAGAGCTATATACACAAGTTCATTGATAATCTGCAAAAGAAATTTTATTTATAAGACAGAAACTGTGACTTAAAAAATAAAATCTGAAAATGAAACCTGCCATATTAGGTTAAATAACATAACTTTCTTAGACTTGAAAATTGTTATTGATCTGCAAATCTCAAATGCTAAGACATTATCAGAGTATTTGCTGATTAACTCATATTCACCCCTAAAGACACATTTGGATTGGTCTAAGTCATTTGATTTACAAGAGAGTCCATTGTTTTTCAGGGGTTAATGACTTAATGGAAAAGAGTTTGCTGCATTTCAGTCGTGATATTTTTGGACTCTTTGTTATCATATACTACTGGTCTACAGGGATGTGTGGTATACATATCTCGGAGTTTTTGAAATTCACTGGTCTTACCAGAAAAACCGGTAAATTTTACTTACAAATGTCCAGAGAAATTTGTTTATAACTGATCCAAATGACCAGTAATTTTCCAATTTTTTTCAATTGTGTATATATACAGACCAGTAAGATATTTTCTTTGACCAGTGAAATTCCTTGTTTCACTGGTCCGGTTGACCAGTAATTCTTTTTTATTTCAAAATGTCTGATATCTATATTAGCAGGTTTCACTTTCAGTGGCTTGATAACATGCACCTGATGCATACATCAAGAAAATACTAAATGTGGGCATAAGTTACATGCATATTGAGACAGTGTCTTCGTGATCCGAGTACCCTATGTATATATCACACAGCACAATCTGTTGAATTCTAAAAATCCATAAATACGGTCATAAAGAAATCTATTGATATGCAAATAAAATCAATTATTAACTTTGGATTTACTGGTATGATAAACATTGGAGCTCTGTTGATCCTATCTATAATTCAGGAAATATTCTAAATATAACAGAATATTTGTTGTCCATGATTTTATCTACTGTATCTACCTTGTGATATGATTATACACGCAGGTGTTAAAATATCCCTAACAAAATTTGTTAAAACAATTTTTAAGTCACTGTCGATGCTCTGAACATTCAACATGATGTATTTAAAAACCAACATGGTGATGAGATCTGGCTCTTTAAGATTTTGAAGTCTAAAATCTCTGACAAATATTGCTGAATATTGACCACACCAATAACTGAACTCATCCCTGACCTCTGTAAAGCGAAACAGATCTACCAAAATACGGGTAAAATTTGGTCATTCTGATAACTGAATCCCTCCTTGATCTCTGTAATGCAAAACAGATCTACCAAAATACCGGTAAAATTTGGCCATACTGATAACTGAACCCCTCCCTGACCTCTGTAAAGCGTAAAAGATCTACCAAAATACTGGTAAAATTTGGCCATTCTGATAACTGAACCCCTCCCTGACCTCTGTAAAGCGTAAAAGATCTACCAAAATACTGGTAAAATTTGGCCATACTGATAACTGAACCCCTCCCTGATCTCTGTAAAGCGTAAAAGATCTACCAAAATACTGGTAAAATTTGGCCATACTGATAACTGAACCCCTCCCTGATCTCTGTAAAGCGTAAAAGATCTACCAAAATACTGGTAAAATTTGGCCATACTGATAACTGAACCCCTCCCTGATCTCTGTAAAGCGTAAAAGATCTACCAAAATATAGGTATAATTTGGCCATACTGATAACTCAACTCATCCCTGATCTCTATAAAGCATCACAGATCTACCAAAATATAGGTATAATTTGGCCAAAAAGGATAACTGATCCCCTCCCTGATCTTTATAAAGCATCCCAGATCTACCAAAATATTGGTATTATTTTGGCCAAAAAGGATAACTGAACCCCTCCCTGATCTCTATAAAGTGTAACAGATCCAAAATAGGATAATTTTGGCCAAAAAGGATAACCCCCTCCCTTTATAAAGCATCCCAGATCTACCAAAATATGGTAATTTTGGCCAAAAAGATCTACCAACCCCTCCCTGATCTCTATAAAGTGTAACAGATCTACCAAAATATAGGTATAATTTGGCCAAAAAGGATAACTGATCCCCTCCCTGATCTTTATAAAGCATCCCAGATCTACCAAAATATTGGTATTATTTTGGCCAAAAAGGATAACTGAACCCCTCCCTGATCTCTATAAAGTGTAACAGATCTACCAAAATATAGGTATAATTTGGCCAAAAAGGATAACTGAACCCCTCCCTGATCTTTATAAAGCATCATAGATCTACCAAAATAGGGGTCAGACCATTATTAAAGGATCTGTTACTAAAAACCTTTCTACGACCTTGATCTTAAGTTTTAAAGCAGAACATGTAATCTAATACATGCTATATCTAAAAGTATCATCAGCAAAAGTCTTTTTACACTATCAATGTTTTAATCTTTGACAAATTTTTTATAGTATGTCAACCGTTAAAGAAAACTTTGATTAAAAATTTAGATGGATTTAGAATCTCACGCCATTTTTCTTCTAACTTTGATGGATTTTATGAGAATTAGCCAATCAGAGTTTGATTTAGGTATTATGAAAGTTGTTTACAAAAACAAATGCACATGGGAAAACTGTAGGAAATGAAGAAAAGCTTGACTGTATTAAGGAAATCAAGTCAATGACAGATGATTTGATAGAATTGGTTGAGACCCGAGAGGCAATATGGAATGTAAATGCAAAATAATATACCGGTAGTGATTAAGATAGGAGAAAAGATGTAGTGAATGAGATTTATTTGTAAAAATTGCATCACTGTCTTTTTTTTGGACCAATGTTCAACAAAATCTTTGACAGTATCAACAGCAAACTTAGTCAAAATTTTTGATAGAAAACTTTGATAGTGTAAACAGGACTTAACTACCTAATAACCTACACAAGAAACAAATGTCTTACAGTTTTGAAATAGTTGTAAATGGTATTTTTTTTTGTACAAAACATAACATCTATATGTCAGCAGAGAACAACAGTCCTAAACATTTGTGTGACCTTGAAACATTAAACTTACTGTATGGCTCTATATGAGGCAGTCACAAAAACAGATGGAAGAACTTGATTACAAGAGCACCGCTAAACAGAGGTGGTCCCTCAGGTGGGAAATTTTACACCCTGACATTGACGACCAAATTACTTAAACATCTTTGCTTTTTACCTTGCCACTCTTGAATTAAACAAAATGTGCTGTATGAGAAGGGTAAACACAGTTTGAACATTACAGCTGTGATCTCTTACCCCTCACAGACCGTCTGCATTGCTTCATATGCAGACTCGGGTAGATTTGTGCTATCCTTTTTCTGACTGGAAATAGGTTAATTACGATGTGTTATAATACTTCATAAAATAAAACAACACAAAAGTCAACTAATTACAAATATAAGTATGTTAGGCCAAAATAAGAAAAAATATGTGTGTCTTATTACATCAAGATGTTTCTTTCTCAACAATTTGGAGATCCACCAACAGATTTTCAAATTTTTAAGAACTTTCTCAAAAAAAGCTATTGGGTCTGAAATATGATCTTTTAAATATTGAGTCAATGAGGTAACCAGAAACACACATATTATTTATTTTTTAGCCTCAGCAATATTAGTTATAGAATGCATATGAAACCTGGCTTGGTATTTTCTTCTATCGGTCTTTGATATGAGAAAATAGACATCATTTCAAGCTAATATACCGGTAGTAGTCACCTTAATATGTCCATTATCACAAAGCCTCATATTCAGTGCTCCAGATACCTTCCAGAGCACTTGGGTACAATGCCCACCACTTTCCAAATGCAGTGAGTATTTTTAACCCACAGAATCAATGTCAAGTGGGTATTTTTAAACTCTGTTGTCAAATTCTATATTTCCCTTGGTTTTCTTCTAATAACTTGGATACTAAATCATGGTTGATTATTATATATTAAACTGTCTGTACAATGCAAGTCTATGCTTTGACATTTGACTGAGGGTTTTAATTGATTACCTGCATTATACACACAGTCACTTATCTATCAGTAAGTTTTAGATCCAGTGTGTTTAATCTTATGCTTCATTCAGGTATCTTATGCATGGATTTTAATCTGCTTGTGTATCCATGGATTTTATTATACATCTTACCCAGAGAACTTTCACAGAATATACTTATTAAGCATCATATTTCCATGAACAATTTTATTTATAGTTAGTTAGAATTTCAGCAAAGCTTTGCTTCCTTCTGTAACAATTAGATTTAAGAAAACATTTTCCAGTTCATATTTCAGTGGTCATACAAAATTTTAGCAATTAATTTTGTTTTCTTTTTTTGGACTGTCCATTCACTTTTTAAAAAAAATCAAGGATTTATTACCTAGGAACACAACATTTTTATGAAAAAAAAACACAAAAATGTTTTTTTCTAAGTTTTGACTCAATTCATCATGTATAACCCAATATTCTTCATTCTGGTTATATTATCATTTAATGAGGAAAGTGTGCCTTGCCTTGACAAAGGACTTTGGTTTTTGACTCACATTGGACTAATAGAACCTACTCCTACCTTGAGAGTATGACAAAGGAATCTCAGTCCGAGGGTTTGTCATTCAAGGATCTTATCCAGAGGATTGAGATTCATTTGCCATGCCAACAAGGTTGGGGTTGATTGTTTTTCTCCCATGTTTAAAATACATGTTGGCCCATATATGTAGATCTACGCTAATTAAATCTGACATCATGCACTGCATTCCAGATGCCACAGACACCCTGCATAATTGAAATTGTATTGTGACATCATAGCGCATGTAGCTTGTCAATACCCTAGGGGTTGACAAGGAAATCTTTCCCCGTTAAAATGGTGGAAAAATCTGTGAACAATGGGAGAATTTCACTTCTTGTAGCAAGTGCTTGTCAAACGATCAATTAATAATCTTGTTGAAGTCTATGGTAGACCTATAGTACAGGAATCAAACCTTCCACTTAGGAGTCAACACTGTTCTACGGGACAAGTATAGGTGGTTCATGTCTATATGAGCATAAAATCTTATCAAAAGTAATTACAGTAAAACCTATATATAGGGGCTACCAAAGGGAACAGAAAATATTGACCTTTATGTGCAAGTGACCCTTTTACACAGGTTCAATTTAGTTGAAGTATATAGTCAAGGGACTTGAAAAAACTGGCCTTTATAAACAGGTAATCCTTACATAGAGGTGGCAGCTATAGCAGGTTTTACTATACATATCTAAAATACAGTTAGGTATATGTATTATATTCTGATGAAGATAAAAGATATAATTTTAAGATCTTAAATCAATGTTATAAGTACCATGGATTTTAGAGCTTTTCATGGCACATTTACAAGATCTATTGGAATGTATCACAGATGTTTGAAGATTTGAAAACTTTCATAAATTGGACATTAAAGTTTTGATAAAGAAATAAAAGAAAATCAGAAAAGATTCTCCACAAGACTGATTTAAAAGCAAGACAGACTGGGATTAAGGCAACATATGCATAATGTTTGTGGGCGTGAGCTAAAAATAGAAACAAACATTTTGATAAGCCTACATAATGCACCAAGTATACAAATAAAATGTACAATAAATCAGGGGGGAAAATGCAAAAATAAAGTTCAGACAAAAGTCACAAGATAACACGTTATAACAAAGTAAAAGTAATACAAACATTTTAAAAATATACGATAAGTAATTCAGCAACATCAAAATGTTTAAAGCTGTATGAAATACATGTATATATGTACTCAAGATTTCAAAACACTGAAAATAAATACTGTTTACATGGAAATTTTCGCTCCTGATTATTTTCACCCCTGGTTATTTTTGCCCCTGGTTATTTTTGCCCTTGGCTATTTTTGACCCTGGTTATTTTTTGCCCTTGGCTATTTTTGCCCTTTTACAACAAAAAACATATTCACCATGTCTTAAATGTGACCTAAATAACCAGTCTCATTTATGGTATGTATGAACAAGCTTTAAGTATTTAGCTTGAAATTTTGTTTTCATTGAAATGTGTCCTCTCATCTAAGGATGGAAATACAGGAAATCAAAAGGAAGCGAAAAATGTCCAGGCTTACAGTAAAGATTTACAGGAAGCAACAAAATGCTGGTTGTTGACTACCATTCACTGAATGATAAATTTCTATAATTCTCAGGAATTATACATGTATTATAACTTTATCAAATCCAACAGATCTACCCTACCATCTGTACTTCTGAAATAAGCTGGAAAATAAATAATGTCATAAGGATTGGTTCTAACAGTTACAATATATCATACATGCCATCCCAGTGGAATTCAGTTCACATATATCATTTTGGTTTTTTTTTTCTGCATCAATTTGAACTAGGATTCCGACAGGATAATAAATATACTTATCACAGCCAATATATCTGATATCAAAAATAAGCCAGGAATATCTTGATGTGAATACCATTCTAACACTTTGAAAATCTGCAGAAAAAACTGACAAGACCACACCATCTGCCAATTAGAGCTGGGATTTGTAGACAGGTGGTCTCTCAAAATAGGATTTAATTGGAGGACTAATGAATTAAGTGCTCTTATGTAAAAATGGTCCCTCCACTTGGTTAATATTTCATTTTACAAGGCCCAATAACACAAAATTCATGAATTATGCAAGCCCTGAACTTATTGTAAACGTGGAAATTAACATGTGGGTATAATTTGCACTAAATAGGCGATGAATTTTTTTGTGAAAATTAACCCCCACCCCGTGTACAAGTTCCACAGATTTGTTAAAAACAATCATTTAATAAAACTAGTTACAGCAAGGTGTGACATTGTTTAAATATCCCATGCGTATGGATTTTTTTCAGGAAAATCACGTAATATCCACATTTACAGTATTTTCGAGATCATTTTGAGACGATAACACAAAACTAAAAGGACAGCTGCTAGTTAAACATATTATTGTATCAATTATACAAAACTATAAATTATGATGGAATTTATTGTTGATGTAAACCAAACTTCTGAAATATCAAATACTAGTTTTAGAACTTACTTTTGACTTGAGTACCCTAACCAAAATATTCTTTTACCCTTGTACTTGAATTTAAAATCTTAAAAATGAACATTTTTATGTGTATGGAAAAAACAATGAATACATTTTCTAGTCAATTACCTTATCCAGATGTGTTACAAATTATAGTAAATTGTATTGAATTGTTGTTTAACAGCTCACTCAAGAATCTTTCACTGATATGGAGACATCACCAAATACCAGTGAAGGGCTTCAAATTTTGGCCCATGCTTGGCACTTATGACCATTGAGCAGTGAGAGTTCTCTTACATGCTGACACCTACTGTGACACAGGACCTCGTTTTTTTCTGTCTCATCCGAAAGACAGGAAAAGCCGATCGCCTATGCTCAAATCCGCGACCCTCCAGTTGCAAATCAAGCCATGTACCAGGGGGCCAGAACGGCTCTCACTTTATATTCAAAATAACAAAATGAAAATTGAGCTTGGGAATTCACATGAATTTGGGTGATGCTTTGCCAAGATGAATCCATATGGAATCCTCCTAAATTCTGGGTCCATGATCTATGGTCCAAAAATTAAAGAAAATATACAAATTCAGAATTTTTGTGCATAATTTGAAGGAACATATAGGCCAATATCACATTGGGATTGGGTCCTTTAACCAGATCCAACCATAGCCTGATTCATGTATCTAACATGTTGTTTCCTCATTATAAGACCCAGAAGCTGAACACCATTGGTCTTAGAAGATCTGAAGCTAAATCAATGTACTTTAGAATAAACATATCAATGATATAGTTCTGACTATTTTAGCCATGCATATGAATTGTTTTAGAGGTCAAATTATTGTCAGTTCTGGCTATTTTAGCCATGCAGATGAATTGTTTTAGAGGTCAAATTATTGTCAGTTCTGGCTATTTTAGCCATGCAGATGAATTGTTTTAGAGATCAAATTATTGTCAGTTCTGGCTATTTTAGCCATGCAGATGAATTGTTTTAGAGGTCAAATTATTGTCATATAAGATAAATTAAGTTAAACATTTAGCTGAACATGCCTTAGAATTGATGTCAAATAATTATCTGTGTTTACTTTGCACAATCAATACATGTAAACAAATAAGAAAATCAATCAATTATTCCTATTTCACAAACTAAACAACATTATTATGTTCCTGTTGTTTCTACAAACAGAAATATTTTAGCATCTGATATATTAACAGTATTTACCTATATGAATTTGTATGTGTACAGGTACATTTATGTGAATGAGAATGTGTTGATCTGCTTTGCCATTGGCTGTATACATGTATGTCTAAGTTTAACACACATTATCTCTGGTATTCCCCTGGTGAACTTTGTGAGTCTGTTTGTGTGAAGTGTTTTTAAGTGTATTCTCTCTGGTTTGTAAGTGAACATGTTTGTGTGTAACGTTTAAGTGTATTCTCTCTGGTTTGTATGTGAGCCTATTTGTTTGTAGTGTTTAAGTGTATTCTCTCTGGTTTGTATGTGAGCTTGTTTGTGTACTAAGTGTTTAAGTGTATTCTCTCTGGTTTGTATGTGAGCCTGTATGTGTGTAGTGTTTAAGTGTATTCTCTCTGGTTTGTATGTGAGCCTGTTTGTGTGTAATGTTTAAGTGTATTCTCTCTGGTTTGTATGTGAGCCTATTTGTGTGTAGTGTTTAAGTGTATTCTCTCTGGTTTGTATGTGAGCCTGTTTGTGTGAAGTGTTTTTAAGTGTACTCTCAGGTTTGTATGTGAGCTTGTTTGTGTACTAAGTGTTTAAGTGTATTCTCTCTGGTTTGTATGTGAGCCTGTATGTATTTAGCATTTAAGTATATTCTCTCTGGTTTGTATGTGAGCCTGTTTGTGTGTAATGTTTAAGTGTATTCTCTCTAGTTTGTATGTGAGCCTGTTTGTGTAGTGTTTTTAAGTGTACTCTTTGGTTTGTATGTGAGCTTGTTTGTGTACTAAGTGTTTAAGTGTATTCTCTCTGGTTTGTTATGTGAGCCTGTATGTGTGTAGTGTTTAAGTGTATTCTCTCTGGTTTGTATGTGAGCCTGTTTGTGTAGTGTTTTTAAGTGTACTCTCTCTGTATGTTGGTTTGTATGTGAGCCTGTTTGTGTGTAATGTTTAAGTGTATCTCTCTGGTTTGTATGTGAGCCTGTTTGTGTGTAATGTTTAAGTGTACTCTCTGGTTTGTATGTGAGCCTGTTTGTGTGTAATGTGTAAGTGTATCTCTCTGGTTTGTATGTGGGCCTGTTTGTGTGTAATGTTTAAGTGTATCTCTCTGGTTTGTATGTGAGCCTGTATGTGTGTAGTGTTTAAGTGTATTCTCTATAGTTTGTATGTGAGCCGTTTATGTGTAATGTTTAAGTGTATTCTCTCTGGTTTGTATGTGGGCCTGTTTGTGTGTAGTGTTTAAGTGTATCTCTCTGGTTTGTATGTGGGCCTGTTTGTGTGTAGTGTTTAAGTGTATTCTCTCTGGTTTGTATGTGGGCCTGTTTGTGTGTAGTGTTTTAAGTGTACTCTCTGGTTTATATGTGGGCCTGTTTGTGTGTAGTGTTTAAGTGTATCTCTCTGGTTTGTATGTGAGCCTGTATTGTCTCTGGTATGTATGTGAGGTTGTCTATGGCTGTAACATTGTATTATATAAAACATTCACACTGGTATTAGAGAGACTGTTTACTCTGTACATGACACAGATGTAATTATTAAGCCTAGCACTAAAATAAATCATTTATATGAAGTCATTGATTTACTATCACATTTTCAGCTGATTCAGCAAATCTAATCTTTATCACATTTAGCAAAAAATCCAATAAACAACATGGGAATATTTTATTCCCTTTTGTAATATATTCTCAGAAAAGTAATGGATAAAAAATTCTTAAAAATCTTATAACACAAGGCATAACTGTTGCCATCTAAAGTGTAAAATTGCTGAAAAGTCTGTTTTACATAATACTGGTTTTAGGCAATGTTACTGGTCAGATGTGAAGTATATTTTGTACAATTTCTGTATTGTCATAACCATACAGATACTTTAACATCAGTTTTATAAGGTGATTTTACATGTCACCTCTTTAAATATGGATCAAATTCAAGAAGATGGATTGCTTAACAAATACAATTTTATTTTAACACTTTTCTTGAATATAGTGAATGCTAAAAAAGTGTTTTATTTTAACACTTTTCTTGAATATAGTGAATGCTAAAACTGTCTCTCATTGGAACATAAAAGAGAGCTTCAATCTACTTAAATCTGGTATGAGATGTACCCCTGTTAAACTGTAAATTTAGGTTGAAAATTTGTGATCCTTGCTTTGTTTACTTTCAATCATCCGCTCAAATCAAAGCGTTACCGGGAGAATGCAACAATTTCTTTTAATGATTGATCTTTGCATATTAAAAAAAAGCACTAAAATTATCAATAATGTTTTATGAATAATTGTACTGAAGAGAAAATTGATAATAATTATGCATACATGATTTAGGTATTCCTACGATATCCATTTGTGTCGATATCAAAGAGCTCCCCGATTCTGTCCAGACAATATACCACTAACTACTCAAACAGAATCTAGCAGCTACCAAAAACTATAGTTCATTGTTTTTATTTTACAACAAAATGTGAAATTAATTTCAATACAGAGACTATTAATGAAGATATTTAAAATTATTAAATCAAGAAAAATATCTGAGAAAATATTTCCCGAGATAGTATTTTGTGAAACATTATCATAAATTCATATCCGCCAAGTTATTTTGTTTACAAGTGGAATCTCTAACAATGATCGACAGAAATATATGTGTGTGCTTTAATTATGTGATCACTCGAACTGAATGGTCACTTAGGCCAGTGTCTCACTTTGATTATAAAGTGTTATATATTGTTTTGTACATCTCTTGTATTGTAATAACGCCACTCCAGTTTTAGTTTTGTCTACATTAAGCATCCATCTTTGATTAAAAAATCTGAAAAACCTATACCTGTTCGAAAAAAAACACACACACAAAGAACCTGATGGTAAACACAATTTTTTTCAATAATAACTAAAACCATTTTTAGAAATAAATGGCACCAGATTATCGCATTAATTTAGTTGTGAAAATGGGTCCTTCTAATCAGAGTACACTACAGCATAAAGTAATTTAAATATCTGATGTTATATTAGCTTTAACTGCGCTCAACTAATGTTCATTCCATGTGCCTATGAAAGGAATACACAATATTCCAGATTGCCAATTGTTTAGTGTGTGTTTTTTTAATGAATATGATGTCTTAAACCAAAGTGCAAGCCAACATTGTTAATTCAACATCAGTTTTTATATCTGTTATGACAATTAATGCTTTGTACAATTTCTGTATTGTAATAAATGTACGCATACTTTAACATCAGTTTTTATATCTGTTATGACAATTAATGCTTTGTACAATTTTTGTATTGTAATAAATGTACGCATGCATTTAACATCAGTTTTTATATCTAGACCTATATTTGCAATGACAACATTTTTGTACAACTTCTGTATTGTAATGAATGTACGCATACATTTAACATCAGTTTTTATATCTAGACCTATATCTGTAATGACAACATTTTTGTACAATTTCTGTACCACAATAAACAAACAAACAGTTCATCTAAAGTTTACTTGGAAGTACTAACAAATCAAATTTTCTCTTTCAAAAATTAGTTTCACAAGAGTGCAATAACTGATGCTGCTCCAATGAATAATACATCTTCTTACCAAAGTACAGAGGAGATATATGTGTCTCCAGGGAGACATACAACAGTACACTTGTTTTATATATATATATATATATAAGATATGACTCTACTTCTATATGTATAAGTAACAGGCTCTTGTGATGTTGATTACAGACATGTATGTAGCGAAGCATAATGGTTGATGAAGATCAAAAGTCTTTCATTGTACATCTTGGTGTAAACTTGAACATGAATAACATATATATGACCACAAACTTTACAACTTCAGGATGAAAACCACTGTGAATTGATATACTTACTTAAATTGTGGTTTACTCCACGCTCATATGGTGGCGACCACCAATGTACCTGGGGAGAGATCTCTAGCCTACCGTAATGTAAACTGCCAAACTTTATCATAATTTCAGTCTGTTTCCAGCAGTGCTAGAACCCAGCCTGACAAGAGATGATAGTGACAGAATATTCATCATTTAAAGGCATGATGCTCTAACCACTCGGTCACAGAGGCCCCAATTAATTTCATATGACACACACAAGTCATACATATACAGGACACACATGGACTACATGAACATATACACAGATGACCTACATGTACTTATAACACAGATGGCCTACATGTACTTATAACACAGATGACCTACATGTACTTATAACACAGATAACCTACATGTACTTATAACACAGATGACCTACATGTACTTATGACACAGATGACCTACATATACTTATAACACAGATGGCCTACATGTACTTATAACACAGATGACCTACATGTACTTATAACACAGATGACCTACATGTACTTATGACACAGATGACCTATACATACTTATAACACAGATGACCTACATGTACTTATAACACAGAGGACCTACAAGTACTAAATACACAGATGGCCTACATGTACTTATAACACACATGACCTACATGTACTTATGACACCCATGACCTATATGTGTATATGACACAGATGACTTACATGTACATATACACATATGACCTACATGTACTTATTACACAGACGACCTACATGTACTTATACAACACAAATAATTTACATATCCATATGGCACATATAACTCCAAATAAAGGACAAATGACCATAATGTATATATGCATGACCAACATGAGTAACATGTACATATTATTTACATGTATATAAATATAAAACAAATGACCTTGATATACATGTGACATGCATGACCTACATATAAATAGGACACACATATGACCTACATGTAAAAGAGGCAACAAGACCTACATGTGTCTGTACATATATGATCTACACGTGTGTGCATAATTAGAATTAGTAAATGGTTCTACATACTTCCCAGCTGCATAAACTTCAGCAGTATCAAAGAAGTTGATTCCACTGTCATAAGCCAAGGTAATGATTTCCTCAGACATCTGTAAAAGATTGAACACAGGTTGTAAATACTTTGTAATAAAACTACTGTAAAACAGACCATCACTAGAATTAAAAAGAATAAAAGTAGGTACTGAGGTTTCAACTAAAAACAGACAAATAAACAGAGAGAGAAAGAGAATGGGATAATAAACCAAAGACAAAATGAGAGGGATTAAGAGGAAAAATAGGAGAAAGGGAGGATAAGAAAGAGGTAAGGAATAATTATAAGAGTAAAAAGATAGAACATGTATGTGAGAGCGAGATAAAGTAAAGTTGTCAGAAAGAAATAGATATAGATAATTATATTCATATAATTTTGTACTTAATGTTCTACAAAAAGGACAGGTGTTTCTCATTTATGAATGTTCTGACTAACAACCACAGGCTTGTTAGCATGTACGACTAATCAGTTTGACCTCTATTGACTTGCAATTAAACTGTAGCATATCAGATATTTATAGATCCAGTTGCAGGAAGATGTAACCTTTATCTGATGGAAATTGTACACCTTGTGGTTGATAAACAGATAATATTATATATATATATATATATATATATATATATATATATATATATATATATATATATATATATATATATATATATAAAGCACTAAAATGACTAACGACACAGACAAAATGATTTCAAATTTTAGGGATGACCTGTCCCTTCATCAGGACTAAATGATTAAAATAGCATGAAAAGAACAAATACACACATACACCATACACACATGTGTATGTGTATGTGTGTGTGTATTTGTGTGTGTGTGTGTGTATTTGTTCGTTTTCATGCTGTTTTAATCGTTTTGTCCTGATGAAGGTAGTTAGTCATTTTAGTGCTTTATATATTCTTTTTTTGACTTGCATCTATCGTTTAGATTCGACACCATAGAATATATAGTGTTGTTGGTTTTAGTGCTTTGTATATGTATATATATATATAGTGAAAACTGTATATAGGGGCCACCCAAGGGACCAGAAAATATTGACTCTTATGTGCAGGTGACCCTTATACACAGGTTCAATTTAATTGAAGTATGCAATCAAGGGACATGAAAAAACTGGCCTTTATAAACAGGTAATCCTTATATAGAGGTGGCTGCTATAGCAGGTTTTACTGTATATAAAAAGTCTAACATAAACACTTGAGCTCTACTTTGCTGCTAAATCAAGTCTGATTCACTTTTTGTTTTTGTTTGTTTGGTTGTTTTAACATGGATTTTTCACTTATACAGTGCATTCCTCTGAATTGCATAGCCAAAATGTCAGAGAAAATTATGCAAATAACAGGAATATGCAATTAACACGAATAGTGTACTTCAGTGAACAACATTTTCATCTAGTCCTTTCATTTATATATACATTTTGTATAATACTATTACTATTATAAACATCCTAGATACATAGAAATGGATATTCATTAAGCACTAGTGTAAAATATTGTCATAAAAAAATCATAAAATACAGTTTAGTACATTCTCATTTCTATTAAAACAGTAAAAGGAATATATGACATATAAGAGAGAGGAAATAAATTTGTGTTTTGAGTTCTGTAATCATCAGGTATTCAATTAAGTGGAATTGACTATATTTAGATGCCAGCAGCTTTAGATAAAATGTCACAAATTTTGACCTGTGCTATGGACTGACACATTATGCAGTGTGGGTTTTCTTGCAACATTTTTGTATCAATCATTTATTGCTTTATAAAAATGTAATTTTTGTGATTCAAATCATCTTCATTTTGACTATACATTTACAAACATGTATTTCACACTTTAAACAGAATTTTGGTGAATTAGAACTACAGCTGTTGTACATACCTCATCTGAAACTTGACCTCCAAAGGTAACCCATGTACCTGTCAAAAAGGACAAATATAGTCATTAAAACAACACTAACTTATAAGTCAATAATTTTGGTACATTCAAGTTTTAAAATTTCATGTCAAAAAGTGAAAATCTTCAAATTGAGGAAACTTTCCCTAAAATAACTATATTGTCTTATTGCTGTTTGACAATATATCCCTCAAGATAGTCTTCTGAAGTGCACATTGCAGTCAAGATCAATGACCAACTTACTGAACATTGAATTATTTTACATTAAATCTAAGATTTCTTCATGCTCATGGGGCCTGGTAATGTAATATTAATATGACATTAAAGTTTCCTGCAGTCTTTAATCTCAACATTGATTGGCTGCTAAGTGCTCTGCATTGCTCAGCACTGATTGGCTGCTATGGGCGACCGCCAAGTGCTCTGCATTGCTCGGCATTCATTCCGTTTGAAATGATTGAAATATTTTGTAGATCTAAGAATGTTTAACTTCACTGATAACTAAGCACAATTAAATCACTGATTATAAAGTTTACAACACATCAATACATTCTATATTTCCCTGATCAACCTGACATCAACCAGTCTCCTTAAAAAAACACTGGACAGTCCAAAACTGAGTTTCATCTTAACAACAATAGTGGAGTAATTCAACATCTGAAACATAACATGGGCTAAGTCAACACCTAAAACATAACATGGGCTAAGTCAACATCTAAAACCTAACATGGTCTACGTCAACATCTCAAACATAACATGGGCTAAGTCAACATCAAAAACATAACATGGGCTATGTCAACATCTAAAACATAACATGGGCTAAGTCAACATCTAAAACATAACATGGGCTAAGTCAACATCTAAAACATAACATGGGCTAAGTCAACATCTAAAACATAACATGGGCTAAGTCAACATCTAAAACATAACATGGACTATGTCAACATCTAAAACATAACATGGTCTAAGTCAACATCTAAAACATAACATGGGCTAAGTCAACATCTAAAACATAACATGGGCTATGTCAACATCTAAAACATAACATGGGCTAAGTCAACATCTAAAACATAACATGGGCTATGTCAACATCTAAAACATAACATGGGCTAAGTCAACATCTAAAACATAACATGGTCTAATCAAATCTAAAACATAACATGGGGTAAGTCAACATCTAAAACATAACATGGGCTATGTCAACATCTCAAACATAACACGGGCTAAGTCAACATCAAAAACATAACATGGGCTATGTCAACATCTAAAACATAAGAAGAGTCAACATCTAAAACATAACATGGGCTAAGTCAACATCTAAAACATAACATGGTCTAATCAAATCTAAAACATAACATGTTCTAAGTCAACATCGAAAACATAACATGGGCTAAGTCAACATCAAAAACATAACATGGGCTATGTCAACATCTAAAACATAACATGGGCTAAGTCAACATCTAAAACATAACATGGGCTTGTCAACATCTAAAACAAAATGGGAGTTATCTCTTTAATGGGCTAAGTCAACATCTAAAATTAACATGGGTTCAGCACATCTAAAACATAACATGGGCTAAGTCAACATCTAAAACATAACATTGTCTAAATCAACATCTAAAACATGACATGGGCTAAATCAACATCTAAAACATGACATGGGCTATGTCAACATCTAAAACATAACATGGGCTAAGTCAACATCTAAAACATAACATGGGCTATGTCAACATCTAAAACATAACATGGGCTAAATCAACATCTAAAACATGACATGGGCTAAGAATCAAAAGATGTATTTATTTATCTTGTTGGTGTTAACATTACATTCAGCAATTTTTCAGTTATATGGTGGTGGCCAGTTTTTAATCATGGAGGAGATAACAAGTAACAATGTACCAAAGAAGAGACCAACAACTTTCCACAAGTAAACTGGCAAACTTTCTCACAAAACCAGAGTGTTTCGAGCTCATGCTAATTAGAAGTGAGAGTCCTTCATGGTTTAAAGTGCAATGCTCTAAAGGCTCGGTTGATGAGGCCCCTTGTCATCAGTTTACAGAGATTATTCTTTGATGGTTCAGACATTATGGTTCAGCAGTCCCTAATCACTATAGGCACACCATATTAAAGCTCACCACCTTGTCATCAGTTTACAGTGATTATTCTTTGACGGTTCAGACATTATGGTTCAGCAGTCCCTCATCACTATAGGCACACCATATTAAAGCTCACCACCTTGTCATCAGTTTAGTGATTATTCTTTGACGGTTCAGATATTATGGTTCAGCAGTCCCTCATCACTATAGGCACACCATATCAAAGCTCACCACCTTGTCATCAGTTTAGTGATTATTCTTTGACGGTTCAGAAATAACAGTTCAGCAGTCTCTCATCACTATAGGCACACCATATTAAAGCTCACCACCTTGTCATCAGTTTAGTGATTATTCTTTGACGGTTCAGATATTATGGTTCAGCAGTCCCTCATCACTATAGGCACACCATATTAAAGCTCACCACCTTGTCATCAGTTTAGTGATTATTCTTTGACGGTTCAGAAATAACAGTTCAGCAGTCTCTCATCACTATAGGCACACCATATTAAAGCTCACCACCTTGTCATCAGTTTAGTGATTATTCTTTGACGGTTCAGAAATAACAGTTCAGCAGTCTCTCATCACTATAGGCACACCATATTAAAGCTCACCACCTTGTCATCAGTTTAGTGATTATTCTTTGACGGTTCAGATATTATGGTTCAGCAGTCCCTCATCACTATAGGCACACCATATTAAAGCTCACCACCTTGTCATCAGTTTAGTGATTATTCTTTGACGGTTCAGACATTAAAGTTCGGCAGTCCCTCATCACTATAGGCACACCATATTAAAGCTCACCACCTTGTCATCAGTTTAGTGATTATTCTTTGACGGTTCAGAAATAACAGTTCAGCAGTCCCTCATCACTATAGGCACACCATATTAAAGCTCATCACCTTGTCATTAGTTCACAGAGATTATTCTTTGACGGTTCAGACATTATGGTTCAGCAGTCCCTCATCACTATAGGCACACCATATTAAAGCTCACCACCTTGTCATCAGTTTAGTGATTATTCTTTGACGGTTCAGATATTATGGTTCAGCAGTCCCTCATCACTATAGGCACACCATATTAAAGCTCACCACCTTGTCATCAGTTTAGTGATTATTCTTTGACGGTTCAGATATTATGGTTCAGCAGTCCCTCATCACTATAGGCACACCATATTAAAGCTCACCACCTTGTCATCAGTTTAGTGATTATTCTTTGACGGTTCAGACATTAAAGTTCGGCAGTCCCTCATCACTATAGGCACACCATATTAAAGCTCACCATCGTGTCATCAGTCCATAGCAGATATAAAAATTTGAGGCACTTCACCGGTACAGCTAGTTATGTCTTCTGAGCTTCCTTTTATAAACTTTCTCTATCCATTATACTTTTCATTATAATGCAGAGGTACAGAAATTATTTTCAAGTATCAGACATGTAATGAAATCTGCCTGATCAAACAATGGATTGCACTGTTATCTTGTGTCAGAACTATCAGATTTTTATTAGACAAATCCCTTGGCAGTCTGACACTTTTCAGGAACTCTTTAATAGCCAAAGAACATGAAAAATCCACTTAAAGGGGAAAATAACTCCCTCAAGAGACCATCTGATAAAGTCCACCATTTTAAATTTATTGTTGGTCTTTATGCATCTCTTATTTCTTCTTATAATCATATTTTTCAAAATATTAACCAAAAACATGAAAAATCCACTTAAAAGGAGAAATAATTCCCATAGACTGCCACCTAATAATTTCTGGAAATAACTCCCATAACTCGGTCGTCACATAATAATTTCAGCTCTGTTGACCACATGGAGGATTTTGCATGCAAACAATTTTTACGTTCTTTCTTATATACTTTTCAAAAACTTATAAATGGCCAAAAATATTAAAAGGGTGGCACAATGTTTTATTAATATTACATTTGTTATAGCTATTTATAAACATGATGCAACAGAAAGTGTGTGTATGTGGTATAACATAGCATAAAGTCAGGTATGGGGTGAAAGAAGTGCAAATTCTCAGAGAGTTATTTTTAATTCCTGTTGGATTTTGTTAAGGCAAACACTGTACAATTCTTTTTGACCTACATATTTCCTAACCCACATCAAAACATTAATGTGCTTTCATCTGATTAAACGCATTCTATTCAATAAACCTTGACTTACAATTATATATTTAGACACTGCTGCAAAACTCATTTCAACAGAGAGATAAAAGAATAGCCTGAAATTTTGATATTGATCTAAAAATAGCATAAAATGAGGATATTATTACAAAGATTTTGTTAAATGCCAGGTCAGGAACATAAACAATTTTAATAGAAGAAAGAAAAAGAACAGTTCAAACTTTGGAACTGACAGCAACTTATCCACGGCAAATGTTCACTAGTCTAAAAGGATGTATACTTCAAAATAAACATTTACAAAGCATTAATTAAAGTACAATGTGTCAGCTCCAAAGGCATCCTGAAATATCCTACACTAGAAAATTTCCCTGAAATTATCCTACATAAGAAAACATTCCTGGAACTATCCTACATAAGAAAACATCACTTGAATTATCCAACACTAGAAAACTGTCCTGGAATTATCCTACATAACAAAACTTTCCTGGTATTATCCTATTTAAAAAACATCCCTGAAATTATCCTACATAAGAAAACATCACTTGAATTATCCTACAGTAGAAAACTTTCTTGGAATTATCATACACTAGAAAACCTTCATGGAATTATCCTACTTAAGAAAACATCCCTGGAATTATCCTGTGTAAGAAAATTTCCCTGAAATTATACTACAGTAGAAAAATGTCCTGGAATTATCCTGTATAAGAAAACTTCCCTGAAAATATCCTACATTAGAAAACTTTCCTGGAATTATCCTACAAAGGAAACCTATCTTGGAATTATCCTACATAAGAATACTTCCCTGACATTATCCTACATAAGAAAGTTTCCCTGGAATTATCCTACACTGGAAAACATCCCTGAAATTACCCTACACTAGAAAACTATCCTGTAATTATCCTACACTAGAAAACTTTCCTAAAATTATCCTATACCAGAAAACATCCCTAGAATTATCCTACACTAGAAAACTTTCCTGGAATTATCCTACATAAGAAAACTTCCCTGGAATTATCCTTCATAAGAAAGTTTCCCTGGAAAACACTGGAAAACTTCCTTGAAATTATCCTACATAAAAAAAACTTCCCTGGAACTATCCTACACTAGAAAACTTTCCTGGAATTATCCTACATAAGAAAACTTCCCTGGAATTATCCTTCATAAGAAAACTTCCCTGGAATTATCCTACATAAGAAAACTTCCCTGGAATTATCCTACATAAGAAAACTTCCCTGGAATTATCCTTCATAAGAAAACTTCCCTGGAATTATCCTACACTAGAACACTTCCCTGGAATTATTTTACAGCAGAAAACTTCCCTGGAATTATCCTACTGAAGTGTATGGGTAGTGAGTGGGCTCACCAATAGCAACACTGGTCAATCTCAGCAATATGTGTCTGGGTAGTGAGTGTTTAGTGCAATCACTTCTCGCAAATGAGATCCAGGTTTATAAGTTATGTTGAACTATGTAAGATGGCATGGCTCAAGCCAGTTCTGACCAATATAAGCCAAAATATGATCATTTAATGATATAAGCTATATAACTTGTTTGTTGAAAATTGTTTGGTTGAGATATTTAGTTAACATTCTCCAGGTGTTATCAATATTATTCTCAATCAAATACTATTCCTTTTCTCACACCCTTCACAACAGTTCCTACCATATTCCACTGGAATTTAGATTTTCTTGTCTCACCCTAGGGTACAACAGCTTCTGTTATAACATCATGAGAACATGTAGCAAAATACTTCTGTGGTAAGGTAGTTTAGAGTTTCAAAATGCTTACATGTTGCACAATGAATAATAAACTATGTACTAATTATACAAGTGTGTGAGAAAAATAATCCCAGCATGCCTCACACTGGATTAAAAATTCAAATCTTTATGGAAGATATTTTCCATCCCACAACAAAACTAGCGGTAGATTTTTGTAATATCCAAACAATAACAGTTACCAATAAATTCACCAATGAATCTGGTAATCAAAATGTTAAACCCAATTTCTTTATATCTTAAATTTCATCTCTTATAGCATCTAATACAACTTTATGTTTTTATTTAGTATATGATCTAAATTAATCAATTATTTACCATAAATCTAAGTGAATCAAGTGATCAGAGCATATGATCTAAATTAATCAATTATTTACCATAAATCTAAGTGAATCAAGTGATCAGAGCATTAACCTATATCTTTTACTGCCACAGAGATTATTTATCCACAAAAAAGAAATATTACTGCTCTCGGTCTAACAGACAAAGGTTAATCAGATCTTGATGTAAAAGAACATCACTGGCGTGGCATTTGCATGTAGTGTTATTATTTTTTCTTGTTAAAGCTTAGAGAACAACATAGCTAAACTGTAACAATAAAACGTTTCAGTGAGGCTGAGTAAAGAGGTGTTGAAAAAGTGCCAGTCCTGCCTGCAATACCAACTCAGTTTTCTGCTGTGACCGGCTGAGTTGATGACTTGCCCATCCCAATGACTGGCTAAAATTAATATACAGTTTGTACTTTTGACCATTTACTGACCTTCTTTTCAGTATTAAATTCATATCATTTTACAAATGACTAAATTATTCTAGTCCATATTGGTTTCTACAGTTTAATAAAAGGATGAATTATAGATGGTGTTTAGATTTTTTCCGGACTGGCTGATTTTCATCTGGACGGGCAGATCCCTGGTGACAGTCGGCCTGAATGACCTGTTACACATTAAGATTTCAACATCTGTATGGGTATAAGCTCAGTAGTTTCTTTTTGGTTCCAAAATATGTCAGGGACACTTTTTTAAATGCATCAATGTTATCTTTTTAAGAACAAAAGCACTTGTTTAGTTGACATTTCAAAATGTGGTGGTGTAAGAGAGACCAAAAATAGGAAACAGTTTCAAATATTCCAAAAAGGTACAGTCTGGTCCACATGACTTGACAGAGTAACCTTTTGATTATTATATGATCATATGTCATAGAAGAACTGATGGTATTGCAAAAAATCTAACATTGTTACTCAAACAAATGAAAATTTAAACTAAACAATCTGAGTAGCATTTTAATGGCTATATTCTTAACTTTGACTTCTTATTAAAAGTAAAAACCAAAGTTCAAATCAAACACCAATCTGACGCTTATTGATCTCAAATAACAAAATCATGAGTTTTTAATTAACTTTTTTCCTACAAAATTCAATGAAATCAGATTCAGTATGTAAATTAAGGATTGAAATAACACTGTTAAACTGCTACGATTTCTAGATACTACATGTAGAATTAAATGAATTTTTTTCAGGTGAAAGATCTCAAATTGTCTGAAATTGTTGACAAAATTCCTATTAACATTGCTATAAGGGATTTTCACAAAAGGCTGAAAAAGCCCTCTTTTTAAAAGTACAACCCATGTAGAAAAACAATAAACATCATAATATGTAAATCTTTGTTATCTTATATTGTACAGAGAATGCATGTAAAACATATATGCCCCCTTCACCCATCTACTATGAATAGATAGAATATGAATATACAAAGGTAAAAAAAAATTGTATTATAAACCTAATTCAGTGCAAATTCAAAATGTTTGTCCATACATGCACCATATTACAGATAATAAAGCCATATTGGTTCAAACAAACGTCACACTGCTTAAGCTACAAAGAACAATCCAAAGAATACTTTAAACAGGGAAATTTTCGCCCCCATTTTATTTTCGCCCCTTTTGCCCTCTTCGTCAGTGGGCAAATTCAAAATGGTAAATTCTTTTTTTTTTAATAATAAAAGTCTGGGCGAATTTAAAATGGGGCGAAACCATTTGCAAGTGCATTAGGGTAAAAATAACCCTGTATACAGTATAACATCAAGGTTGAATCCAGACATGGTCTCCATAACTAAATAAAAAATGAAAATAAATCATCAAAGATAAAAACTAATACTTTTCAGGAAATATTTTCATCTGGTAATGTAAAGACTAATAATTATCAGGAAATATATTTTCATCTGGTAATGTAATTAACAAGTACAAAACATAAACTTTAAACTAGATAACCTTAACATCAGTCAGGATAACTTAGTGTTGTTTCCCAAAACAAATGGCTTCCTTTTAGATGAAAAAGCTGAGAGCTCCCAAACAGTAGAAGAATATAGAAATAATAGCCATGTCTGTATCTCATCAAAACAGAGGTTCTTTGGTCTTGCTGACAAAAAGACTACGAGCTAGAGAGTTAGACAAATAGATTAATACAGGGAATGGAGAGGCTGATAGATATCAGTAGATAGACAGATACATACAGATAGATAGACAAACAAAAGGACTATACCCTAGACAGACATATGGACTTATACAGGTGGATAGATAGTAAGTAGATAGATACAAAGATAAACAAACAAAAAGACAGAAACCAGAAAGATGGATAGATAGACAGAGAGACAAAGACAAACAGATAGATAGACAGAGATAGACAAAACGTGAGATAAACATACAAACATACAGACAGACAAATAAATATATATACAGGAAGACATATATATATAGATAGAAATAGTAAGACAGACAAAAAAATAGAGAGATAGACAGAAAGATTGATAGATAAACAGATACAAATAGATGATAGCTAGATAAATGTTTATGGATGTAATACACAGATATTGACACAAAAATTGACAACACTATTTTTCGCATTATTATCATCCTCATCTTAAAATTTCTTTATAGTCCACCACTTTACCTAAGTTGAGAAAATTCTCAAAATTTGAGTAAAATCTCGAAGTTAAGTAAAAAAAATCTGTCTGAGAATAGTTTTATGGCCCTGAGCCCGGCCATGGCCACCATGCATATAACCGAAAACTTGTTGAGTGTGGTATATGACACTAATAAACAAAACTGTGAAAGAAATATGATGAAATAAGAGCTGCATTTGTAGTTGATAAAGGTTATATAAATATATATATATATATATATATATATATATATATATATATATCTTAATATATTCACATATATATATAAGTTATATCATATATATTTTTCACTGTAAATAATATTTTCCTGTAATAACAACACCCAGTGCAATTGCATGCTTCATGTGGTTTTCATTAGTTGTTTACCCGGTGCCAATTAAATGTATAGCTAGTTATAATTAGTTGTGGACGAACTATTCCTGGCTACAAATACCAGATGCTGACTGTCTACATGTATATATATATATATATAAAGATGATTAAGTTACAAAATCTTAAACACTGGTAACATCTTTAAATCAGAGTCAAATGTTTGTATACAGAAATTATTTACACTGTACTGAGTGAACTTACAGTTACAAAATCCCAAGTATTGATAACATCTTTAAAGTTGAAAACAATGGATACAATAAGGTCAAATTGAAGAAATACAGTGGCTGTGAAATAATGTGCCGCAAGCAGCAAGAACTCGTAAAATGAGCATAAAATTACAAGGGAAATAACACTGGATATAAGGGTCCTTGGATTTGTTTATTTGTTTATTGTTGTTTAACGTCCCACTCAAAAATCTTTCACTCACATGGAGACGTTACCAAATGCCGGTGATTTAGGGCTTCAAATTTTGGCCTATGCTCGGCACTTACGGCTATTGAGCAGTGCAGGTTCTACAACGTGCTGACACCTACTGTGACACGGGCCTCCGTTATTACTGTCTCATCCGAAAGACAGGAAACCAACCTGCCGCCGGCTGGACTCAAACTCATGACCTCACAATCAAAAGTAGAGCGCGCTACCAACTGAGCCAGGTCGGCTTTAAGGGTCCTTAAAAACTTCTATTGTTGTTATAGTGCAGTGAGCATTGATAGCTGTTGATGTGTATCCCATCTGCCTACAAAGTGTGGTCCTACCAGACAGGTAGAAGCTTTTTACAAGTTGATGTTCCATCAACGCAGTAAATTTTGTTGTAAGTCGATATCTGGGATCAAGTCAAAGCACATTTTGCAGTATGGGGTTATAAGAACACATTATATTGACAGGAAATTACACATTTATGTGCATTTCAAATACATTAACACAACTTCGAGATTAAAATTTCCAAATCACACTTTTATTCGTAAATATTTGCTATTTGAACTGACAAAAAAAGTAACAATTCCCTGAAAAATATAGGTTTTGAAGACTTGTCAAAATATATGCTATAAAAAGTCAATCCAGTGTTGTTTATGAGCTTTAAGATATTCTAAAGCTTTTAACTGTTACTTTTCAATTATTACTTGTAACATTATACAAATATGACAAATTTGACGTTTAAATTGATTGACCAAACTGCACGAATTCTGGCGTATGATTAATATATGCAAATGAGTTTGCGGTCCAGTTGCGTGTATTGGCATCTCGTGTTGTTCACATGATTTTAACTGACAAGATACTCAGAAATTCACAGCATAAGGCTTTATAATCATATCACTGATCTATTTTCAACAGCATAATAAATACATCATCGGTACTCACAGGTGATATAAATGGTACAAGACGTGAAAAAAATGTGATGGTTTCATAGTCATGATTGTACTTATTTTGAAATAAAATTGCGTGATACATGCAGGTTTTTGCTAATTTGTTAGCTCTAAACTAATATTCTGCAATTCCTCAGTAAAATTTAGTCTGGTATATTCTTTATTGAAATCAACAGCATATCTTTTAAACATATGTACTATTGTAGTGTGAACAATGTATATTTTGTAGTATTGAGTGTATAATACCAGCCAAGGCTATACAGTTATTATATATATATATGTCTCTGATTATGCATCCTTAAAACCTAACGATTACCATAACTCGTATCAGTACTTTCAGTACTTTGATTAACATAACTGAATCAATTAAGTAACTTTCTGTCTGTTGTCTTCAGGTAGAATGTTTTGACAGTAATATCTCATTACAGGTTTGATTGTACCTATACTATTATAATCCAGACTTAACAGATCAAGTCAAAGCAACCAGGATGTATTCTGTAAACCTACAGTAAGTCATACTTGAGAGCAAAATGAAGGCACAATCTCCTTCTCTCTGTCTTTTTCTCTCTCTCAATTTATTTATCCTCAATCAGTAATCAAAGCTTATCATAGCACTAAGCTCTCAAGAGAATAGCCCAAAACAACATAAAAAATCTACTTAAAATGCTAAAAGACTGCCATGAGTAGCCAACCGACACTGACAAGCTTTACCAAATTGTCATGATAAGTCACAAAGACAGTCAAAAAGATATCAGGAACAATCCACTAAATTAGGGAAATAACTCCAAAAAGCAGCAAGCTGACAATTTCAGCCATGTTTTATTTTTATAGATCTCTGTAGGTAACCTGACTATGTTAGCCATGTTTTATTTTGATAGATCTCTGTAGGTAACCTGACAATGTTGGCCTTGTTTTATTTTTATAGATCTCTGTATGTAACAACCTGACAATGTTGGCCATGTTTTATTTTTATAGATCTCTGTATGTAACCTGACAATCTCATGTTTTATTTTTATAGATCTCTGTATGTAACCTGACAATGTTGGCCTTGTTTTATTTTTATAGATCTCTGTATGTAACAACCTGACAATGTTGGCCATGTTTTATTTTGATAGATCTCTGTATGTAACCTGACAATGTTGGCCATGTTTTATTTTTATAGATCTCTGTATGTAACAACCTGACAATGTTGGCCATGTTTTATTTTGATAGATCTCTGTAGGTAACCTGACAATGTTGGCCATGTTTTATTTTGATAGATCTCTGTAGGTAACCTGACAATGTTGGCCATGTTTTATTTTGATAGATCTCTGTATGTAACAACCTGACAATGTTGGCCATGTTTTATTTTTATAGATCTCTGTATGTAACAACCTGACAATGTTGGCCATGTTTTATTTTTATAGATCTCTGTAGGTAACCTGACAATGTTGGCCATGTTTTATTTTGATAGATCTCTGTATGTAACCTGACAATGTTGGCCATGTTTTATTTTTATAGATCTCTGTATGTAACAACCTGACAATGTTGGCCATGTTTTATTTTTATAGATCTCTGTATGTAACAACCTGACAATGTTGGCCATGTTTTATTTTTATAGATCTCTGTATGTAACCTGACAATGTTGGCCATGTTTTATTTTTATAGATCTCTGTATGTAACAACCTGACAATGTTGGCCATGTTTTATTTTTATAGATCTCTGTATGTAACCTGACAATGTTGGCCTTGTTTTATTTGTATAGATCTCTGTATGTAACAACATTCAATGTTGGCCATGTTTTATTGTATATAGATCTCTGTATGTAACATGACAATGTTGGCCATGTTTCTCTTTTTTATAGACAAATGTAACAACCTGACAAAGTTGGCCATGTTTTTCATTTATAGATCTCTGTATGTAACCTGACAATGTTGGCCATGTTTTATTTTTATAGATCTCTGTAGGTAACAACCTGACAATGTTATGCCATGTTTTATTTTTATAGATCTCTGTAGGTAACCTGACTATGTATAGCCAATGTGTTATTTTTATAGATTCTGTAGGTAACCTGACAATGTTGGCCATGTTTTATTTTTATAGATCTCTGTATGTAACCTGACAATGTTGGCCATGAGATTTTTATAGATCTCCGTATGTAACAACCTGACAATGTTGGCGTTTTATTTTTATAGATCTCTGTAGGTAACCTGACAATGTTGGCCATGCTTTTATTTTGATAGATCTCTGTATGTAACAACCTGACAATGTTTAGAATGTTTTATTTTTATAGATGGGATCTGTATGTAACAACCTGTAGATCACAGATGTATCTTACAGTAAACAGCTCTTGATCAACAATAACATGTTATGATCCACTGTGACAACATTCACTTCTAATTAGTTGTATCTAGATTGTGTTACATCACCACAACCAGGTATCTCTTACATATAGACAAACTAACTACAGATGGAGTTATGACATCATATAGACATGCTAACTACAGATCAAGTTATGATATCATATAGACATGCTAACTACAGAGTTATGATATCATTTTGTAATCAATGTATGCCAATGTGTTGTATGCATTATGGTTACCACAAATTATGGTCTGGTGGTAGAGTGTTCAACTGGAAAGAAGATCCAGAGATTGATTACAGGAAATCCGACTTTATTTGCGCAAATTTTATTTAAGTGTAATTTTACAAGCGGTCTCGCTCCGGGAAAAAAAATAAACGCAAAATGAAGTTTTTAGAATGATATGTTACAATATGGGATTTGGAAATCACAACAATATCATCTGGCAAATAAATTTAGAGCTTGTGTATCACGAAAATAAAGTTCCGAAAATTTTCAAGTTTACAATACCTAACGAAGTGACTGTTCCTTTGCCATGCATCTTCTTATAAACATTGCTCACTAACACAACATTTTGCTGACTGTTCTCACACTCTCAAATAAGACCAGTACTTACCTAATCCCAAACAGGACACACGGAGACCAGACTTTCCCAAATGTCTGAAAATGAAAAATAATATTAAGTTAGTCAGTTGTCTGTATGTCATTGTGTGAAATTAAGAATCTAAAACTAGGATTGTAGCTGCAATTATACCAAAGTGGCATTTGTAAGATATAAATCCGAGATACTGAAGTGTAAATGGTAATTAAAAAGACAAGTGAACTGTGGTCAAAACAGAGATCTTTGGTCAAACCTGAGGTGGGATGGAGTACCTAGTAGGGTTTAGGGTCCCCTGTAGGACTGAGGGTCTCGTGTAAGATTAAGGGTCTTCTGTAGGACTGAGAGTTCCCTGTAGGATTGAGGGGTCCCCTGTAGGGTTTTAACAAGCTGAATTAATAATGAAGATACCTGTTTCTCACAAGTCTGAATGACAAAGGTACATGTTTTTCCTGTACCATATTATTACAATTTAATGAACTTTAACAAATATTTTATAACTGTATAAGCACATACATATTTTTTGACTGTGTAAAGATATACTGACAACTACATGTATGTCGTAAGATTTTTTATATATACAAGATACGTTGGAAAGGCAGTTAAATAACAACCACTACTAAACAACCATTGTAAATGTACTATTGGCAAAGTACTTCATCCAATACAGATACAGATGTATTTACAATGCCAGTGTATATGGGACATTGATAGCTTTGTAAGTTTGTTGTACAGCTGTGTTTGTTTGATATTTCTTTTTATCACATCATCATCAGTTGTAGCAATGTTGCTGAAATGCAACAATTTGAGAAAACAATGTTGGTGAGATGCCACAATGTGTGACAACAAAGCTGGTGAGATATCATGATGTGAGCTAACAATGTTGGTGAGATGCAACAATGTGAAATAATAATTATGGTGAGATGCCATAATGTGAGAGAACAAGGTTGATGAGATGTCATGATGTAAGGTAACAATGTTGGTGAGATGCAACAATGTGAGACAACAATGTTGATAAGATGCCACAATGTGAGACAACAATGTTAGTGAGATGCCACAATGTGTGACAACAATGTAGGTGTAATACACACTGTGAGACAACAATGTTTGTGAGATGCCACAATGTGAGACAACAATGTTGGAGATATGCCATAATGCAAGACAACAATGTTGGTGAGATGCCATGATGTGAGCTATCAATGTAAGTGAGATGCCTTGATGTGAGACAGCAATGTTGGTGAGATGCTACAATATAAGATAACTATGTTGAAGGGATGCCACAAGGTGAGACAACAATGTTGGTGAGATATCATGTTGTGAGCTAAAAACGTTAGTGAGATGTCATAATTTGAGAAAACAATATTGGTGAGATGCCTATACATGAAACAACAATGTTTGTGAGATGCCAGTGTGAGGTAACAATTTGGTAAGATGCAAAATTGTGAGTCAACAATGTTGACAAGATGTCACAATGTGAGACAACCATGGTGGTGAGATGTCACAATATGAGACAACAATGTTGGTGAGATGACACAATGTGAGACAACAATTTGGTGAGATGCCATGATGTGAGACAACAATGTTGGTGAGATGCCTCAATGTGAGACACCTATATTGGTAAAATGCCACAATGTGATACAACAAGGTTTGTGAGATGTCACAATGTGAGACAACTGTTTTGGTGAGATGCCACAATGTGAGACAACAATGTTTAGTAGACACCACAATGTGAGATAACAATTTAGGTGAGATGCCACAATGTGAGATAAAAATGTTGGTGAGATGCCACAATGAGAGACAACTATGTTGGTAAGATGCCACAATGTGATACAACGATGTTTGCACAAAATATCTGATGAAAGTTTTTACTTTCCGATAAAAATATGAAAAATACTTTGAGTTTGGTGCTAAAAATTTAAGCAATATATTTTGGATATTTCTGTAATTTTCTTAGGGCAATGTTTATTATCAGTATTTATATTTGTCTACAATAAACATACATGTATGTCCAACTCCTGCATACATTTTGTCTTTAATTTTTACAAAATCTTACCTTAAAATTGAGTGCATACTTACTGAACTGAGTGGAACTTGGCTCATATAAGAGCACATGGTAGCATTATACAGTTATCAAGATGATATCAACATATACCATGTAGATATAATTACCTGTCTTCCAGCAAAAATAATAAACAATGCCATTATCAACATGAAGCGCCAAGTTGATACCACCAAGATGATACCGCCTAAAGAATCACCACACACACAGGTTATGTCATCTATTTATAGATATGACATCAGATAATATGTTTTGTTTATGTTTAACAAAATTTCTATAATAATTTGGCAGCCAAGTAATTCATGCTTTAGCCCACAATATATCTAAGTTCTAACCTCTGAAAGCAAACACTCAAGCCCACTGGAACAAATTGGATATTTAGAGATTGAATTGAACCACTGAACATCGGAGAGATCCACAGGGCCTTTCTCAAGGTGAGGTACACCGTTATAAGATTTTCCAGTCCACTATTGAAAACTGGCTGATGCCATATAACTAAAAAGCTGTTTAATTTGGCAGTAAACACCATTTTGTAATCCAAAATTCAAAAGCAATCCCATGGCTGAGTGCTTTAAATAAACCATGAATTCTCTCAACTCCAGTTGGCACAGGTTTGAATCCCAATTGAACCTAAGCTGACTTTTTTGACAGTGTGCCATTTTACAATTGCAGGAGGTCTCTGGACTCTTCCCAGGCACAATGTAACCAGGTTCTCTGCTCCAATATTCAAAACTGCATGACCACCACCATGTGATTGTCAAATTGTTGTGTGAAGCATACAACACTGTTAACAATTAATACAAAACACAAAAAACACAACATTAAGGAAAGCCATGTACTAAACAGAATGAAAATATCTTGCGACAATTTGCCAATGTTCGCTCTACATTCGCCATGTTGAAAAATCTGTGAATTTGGAAAACAGTGAATCATTTTCAAATCATTACACTTACGTAATATACAGTTGAACCCATTTATATTGAACCATGTTACATTGAAATCCTTCTTCATTTAAAACAAGTTTGTTCCCTGGCATATTTTTTGATACTGTTATATAACCCAGTTATTTTTAAACCCCTGTTTATTTGAAGGACAAATTCATTCCCCTTCAGTTTCAATATATCCCAGTTCGACTGTATTAACCCTTCTAATTCCACAAACCATAATAAACTGGTCTAAACAATAGAATAAAGCATTCCATTTAGAATTTAAGGGGTGAAAGGGTTAAGGGCTGCATGCCTTTGTAGGTTTTTATGTTATTTTCAATCTACTCCCGGTCTGTTAAATCAAACATCTGCGAATGTGTTACAACCTGTGGAATTTTAATTTAACCTTTATATACAGTATAATTTTTTTTCCACATGTATAACAAAACAAAAAATGAACACTCACCTGTATGTCACCAGTGAACTTGAGGTATTGTTGGTCATTTTTCTGGACATCCCAACACAAATATACAAGTTAATATCACAGTATTTTAACAAATCAAATCACACAGCAAGCACAACATCACAAAATTGATTTACAATATTGTAATTTGAATTTTGCAGCCATGAATATGTCAGATCCTCTGAGATATATTTGTGTAAAATTATCTAATTTTCAACCACTACATCTTAGAATCAACAGTCACATATGTAATCCTTTTATTTATATCCTTGTATATAACTTTGGGTACTGTCAGTGCTGTGTCTTTGTTTTCTTTCTGCTGATATGGAATAATAAACTCAATACATATTTCCCTGAATGCTTCCGTCACCTGATGCTTCTCCTAGCACAAAATCTATGGTAAAATTTCAATTGTGTTGCAATGTTATCATACTTCTGTAAGATTCTGGTGTACTACTGCTAGCTGTACTATTTCATACCACAGTGAACCAAACTAAAATCCCTGTGGCAGTGTATATATATTGACCAAATCAGTAACAAAAGCTGCCACTCAGCTTTAATCTCTGTATACTCCACTCTCTATATACTCTTTATCAGTTGTAACATTTTGTGACACAGTAAGTATGTACATGTAGGTATGTCCCCGCCAGTACTGGGTAATGGTTGATACTCCAGCAGCTTCAATGTAATTCTACTACAATGAGTTGAACCATGCAGTACTCCAGATGTTATTCTGTCTGTATGCTGGGGCTGGTCAGTTTCAAAGCATTCTTGGTCCACAACTTCTCGACTCTTATATCAACAGTGTCAGGATTTCATTAGCTATGTATATTACCCATAATACAAGGTCAGATCTGCAACATAAGAAAACATTAAATAAGATATAATGCACTAATTGTATCTGTGGGATAGAGTTAATAAAGACCAACATTGTATGTCATTATAGGCCCTTATATTTGCTTACCACTACTCTGTATATCATTAAGTATTGAATGTTTCTGTTGTAAGTTTCCATATATATAAACTTACTTATATATATATCTATAATGCCTATATTTTTGGGGTCATGTAACTACTAACCACTTTTTTCTGGGAGACTTTGTTGTTGTAATGGATTTGCCCTTATAAAGAAATCTATTGCAAACAGCAAATTTCCTGTGGTTAAAAATAAAGACTGATGTTGTTAAAGGACCTCCCTTAGATAGCATACAGTCTATCAATTCCATTGAAAACACATTATTTGATTACAAACTACAGATAAAAGATTCGATGGGATATGTTAGTGTCTTTGTATCGTGGTATTTTTTGTCCAAAATGTATTTTTGTTCTGAAAATTGACTGCCAATGTTGGAAGCTATAAATTCTGTTATATTGATGGTAAATAACAATGCATACATTTGTTCTTGGCAAAATCCTATCGATAGGTGAAACTGTTGGAATAACGGCGGTCGTTATTAAGAGCAGTCAGATTGTAAATGTTGCAGGTTTCTATAAAGTCTGACTATTTACAGGTCTACAAAGGTAAACTGGCACAAACACATCGTGTCTAAATTAAATCATAACAGGGATGACAAGCTACTTGTCATAACCGAAGTATTAGAGATTCAGTAATGCATGGTGTGTGTGCTAGACAATATGTTTTACCTGCATGTGCAAACTATTTTTGGAAAATAGACCATAGATACTTAGAATATCATCAAATGTTGATTGTATGTTTATTTATACAAGATTGTCATCAGAAACTGTTTTGAAAAGCAGCTTTGACTGGTAACTTTACTTTCCAATGGGTGAGCATTCAACCCACAATGGATAGCCTAAGGTCTTATTGTAATCACCCACTGGAAACTAAGCTGCTTAAATGGAGAAGTTTGTTTCTCTGCAGAATTCTGGTTCTCTTGTCCTAGGTATATGTACCTTTTATTCAAGTTTTCTTTTCATAATCAAAATAATGACCATCATCACATATAAGGACAATAGCTGAGTGAAAACCATGATAACAGTACCTAAAACAAGTAACAAGATGTACTAGTTTAGAAATGCTATGAACCCATGAGCCAAATCATTCAAAAAAGTTTTTAAAGTCCCATAACTCTGGTAAATGATTATGAATATAAACCAAAATCAACTTTGTCAGAAAACTCAGTAACACAAAGCAACATACCATATTTTGTTAGAGTTTATAATAAAAAAAACTTAAGTTATTTGACATGAACAAAATATTGCCAGCAGATCACAGTTAAAGACAATCAAAAACTCAATAATACAGACAAACATACAAATATCTATTAAGTTAAATTACTACATGTTTACAAAGACAACGAGTCTAAACTGAATCATAACAGACTTGTTTTTTGGGCAACAAAAGTATTATAGCTGCAGTAATACCTGGAGTAATGCTTTTTATCTGGCCATTCCTAACTTTTAACTAGTGCTATGGACCTGTGCCAATGTTGTGAGGGTTCTTTAGCATGCCAGCTGGTTGTGACATTGGTTCTAGGTTTTAAGCCAAACACAAGTGGTCAGTCACTTCCCTTTTTTATTGTCTCGGTATCACCTGGTACCAGGAATTAAACCTTGGATCTCTTGCTTGTGAGTCCAATCCTTAAACATTTCAGGGACCCAAAGAATAAAATTCTAGAGTCCTTGGTTAAATTTGTGAGTCCCAAAGTCAATGAAATTCATAAAAATACATGAAAACAAGGACAAACATTATCAGTTTTGGATTTGAAGTGTACCTAGGGAAATGCTAATATTCATTTGGGTCCTGAAAAGATTTAATGCATCAGAGATGCAGAAATCATGTGTAAGGGAAAACCCTGCTTACCATTAATCTTTTAAAGTGAAATTTAAATACAGTATCCTAAAAAAAAGATCAATCTAATGTTTTTAAAAGAAAAACTTGAGCCAATTTTTTTCAATTTTGCTGAAATTATAAAACAGTTATTGATTTTTATAAGGTAGGGGCATCTCCACATATGTGGAAGAAAACTCAAAGTCAGAAGAGATAGACTATTGTAATTATATGCCATATAGGTAACGTTTACCTGTATGTATAGATAGGTAATGTTTACCTGCATGTATTTATATATAGGTAACGTTTACCTGTATGTATTTATATATAGGTAACATTTACTAGTATGTGTTTATATACAGGTAATGTTTACCTGTATGTAATTATTTAAAGGTAACGCTTACCAGTATGTATGTATATATAGGTAATGTTTACCTGTATGTATTTATATATAGGTAACATTTACCAGTATGTATTTATATATTGGTAATGTTTACCTGTATGTATTTATAATATAACGGTAACTTTTACCTGTATGCATTTATATATAGGTAAAATTTACCTGTATGTATTTATATATAGGTAACATCAACCTGTATGTTTTAATATATATGCAACATTTACTAGTATGCATTTAAATACAGGTAACATTTACCTGAATGTATTTATATATATATGTAACATTTACCTGTATGTATTTATATATTGGTAACATTTACCTGTATGTATTTATATATTGGTAACATTTACCTGTATGTATTTATATATTGGTAATATTTACCTGTATGTATTTTCCAAAAGAAAAAATCAAATTCTGAGAGTGATAAATAAAGGAGAGAGAGAGAGAGAGAGAGAGAGAGAGAGAGAGAGAGAGAGAGAGAGAGAGAGAGAGAGAGAGAGAGAGAGAGAGAGAGAGAGAGAGAGAGAGAGCAAGAGAGAGAGTAATGTATTTACTGAAACTGGTTGTTATACAGTCTCAAATGTTATTTTCATAGAGTTTTTAATAGCTTCGACTCTAGGTCCCCACTTAAGGCACTCATGACATAGAATCATTAGGTTCCTCGTTTTAAACAACCCATCACATCTATGATGTTAGTCCAGTTGTATCACTGATCTGTCCTTCTTATCCTATATAATTATTATTAGATGTGCAATCTTAAAACTTAAGCAAATTAAGTGACTAACAATTTTTTTTCTTAATTTTACAAAAATATATTGTGAAATATCAAAATTAAACCAAAACTATGCCAAAGGCACTCTGTAGCACATGGAAGCAAGTTGTGATTCTGTTTACATGACTTCTTCAACAGCTACTTCTTATGTTAGATTCTGCAATTTGCTGTAATTAACTTGGTGTATATATGTATGGAAACTTGAGACTAACAAATATAATGAAAGTATATTAATGGAAACTCACTTATCTAAATTAATTACACATGCGAGGTACTTCAGAAGTTTTGGAGAAGGAGGAAATTGAAGAGAATGTTTAAGAGATGAACATTCCAAAGATATGATTGAAGGCCAATTATTTTATTCTCTGGTTTTCATAGCAAAATGGTTCAAATAGAAATCAATAAATGATGAAGTATGGGATCCTGAAGAGGACCTTGCATGTAAATTACTTAGGTATTACTAGTGAGGTGGGAGTCTTGAAGAGAACCTTGCACATATATTAATTAGGTTTTATTTGTGTGGTAAGAGATCCTTCAGAGAACCTTGCACATATATTAATTAGGTTTTATTTGTGTGGTAAGAGATCCTTCAGAGAA
Organism: Atrina japonica; assembly: GCA_030159075.1. Classification (NCBI taxonomy): domain Eukaryota; kingdom Metazoa; phylum Mollusca; class Bivalvia; order Pterioida; family Pinnidae; genus Atrina; species Atrina japonica. The sequence continues at coordinate 202,821 of BROG01000867.1, forward strand.
CATTGCACATATATTAATTAGGTTTTACTAGTAAGTTGGGAGTCCTAAAGAGAACCTTGCACATACAATATATATCAATTGGGTTTTACTAGTAAGGTGGGGCTCCTGTGTAACATATAGCATGGATATTATTTGGGTTTTTATTGCTGAGGCAGGGCTTCTGTGTAGAAATTTTGATGTATATCAACCATGGTTCTACTGTTGAATGGGGGTCCTATAGATCAATTAAATTTGACTGACTTATTAACTCTTACTGTTCCAAATAAGCTCCAAGTGAAACAAATGTACAGTAGAACCTCTATATTTAGACCACCTTATTTACTGACTCAAAGTGGTCTGATTGGCGAAGTGATCTTTTACGTGAAGGTCTTGATGCTTTCAATATTCATTAAGAAATTTTCAAGAGACTAAACATCTATGATCTTAAAAGTGAGGTGGTCTTCAGGCAAGGTTCTGGCAGTCACAAGTGAATTCTGTTTATTATTTTTGCATATCATAATATACAGTAACAAAATACCAACTACCAACACCAAGTTTTAGAAAAATTATCATCTGATCAAATTACAACACCAGTGGATAAGGCCCTCCTCTTATTGACATTGATATAGATGATCACAATGGTGACAGATGTAAATGTTAACCAAGAGATCCCAGAGGGATCTTGGCACCCACCATGGAATGTTCTATGTCTGATCTATGACAGACTGTTTCTCTTCTTTTCTCTTATTTTGTGTCTCAACAATGAATTTGAACTTAAATCCATATTTCTGTGAAATACTTTTTTTTTCACAGGATTATATAGCGAAACTGAACTTGAATTGAACATATTACATTTTCAAAGAGAATGGAATTCAACATGACCACCTGCCAGCATTGTTGGATTCTGTTCCTTCTGAAAATGTAATATGCACAACTAGACCTTAAACTTCAATGGCAACCCTCATGAAAAATTTCAATGAGATCACTACAGTAATTTTTGAGAATTATAAATGGTAACAAACTTCCTTTGGTCAAAATACAAATAGGCATCCTGTCAGCCATGTTGGATTCTGATCTCTCTGAAAGTTATATTATAACTGGACCGCAATAGAAAACTTCATGTCAAATTTAAACAAGATCCCTTCAGTACTTACTGAGATATAGGGGTAACATACATCCATTGTCAAAATCCAAGATGGCCACCTGTTAGCCATGTCGGAACCCAATACCTCTAAAAATGTAGTATGCACAACTAGACCTCATTGGGAACCTTGTTGTCAAATTTCAACAAGATCCCATCAGTCCTTTCTGAGAAATAGTGGTAACAGACTTCCACTGGGCAAAATCCAAGATGGTCACCTGTTAGTCATGTTGGATTTCAATCTCACTGAAAATGTAATATGCACAACTAGACCTCAAGGGGAATGTTCATGCCAAATTTCTGAGAAATAGCAGTAACAAATTTCCTTTGGTCAAAATCCAAGATGGCCTCCTGTTGGCCATGTTTGATTCCGATCTCTCTGAAAATGTAATAAAGAAGAAGAGAAGGGGAACCTTGGTGTCAAATTTCAAGGAGATCTCTTCAGTCCTTTCTGAGAAAAGGGGGTAACAGAATTGTTCTGGATGGACAGATCACGGATGCAGGGTGATTTGAATAGCCAACCTTCTGTTGATGGTGGGCTAAATGTATATCTAAAATATCTTTCTGTTAGCTCTCAAGAGGGCTGGTCTCCCAAAAGGGGATTATTAAAATAAAAGTGTCAACTATTAGCAAAAGTAATCTCATAGAAGAGGTTTAATGTTTAAAAAGGGTGAAAGACGTGACATATCAAAAGCGTTTTTCTATAGTTTCCACGGGACTGAATTCCCAATACAATATACATGTGGTTTTTCTCCAATTTGATGAAAAAGTTCCTAATTTGGTGTTGAGGCAACAACATTATGAAAAATAAATTATTATAAGTGGCAATATATTAATATATTATTGTGATATCCTGCTCAAACAAAAGGTTACACTTTTTCTAGCTTTTTTGTGTCTGCAGATATAAAATTACAATTGTATTTCTCCTAAATCTTATGACCCTTAATATACACTTGAACACACTTCCCCCCTCTGGAGCCTCAGAATCTTACCCCCAAATCTATTTAAATGACTACCACATTGGCATACACAATACTAGGAGGAACATTAATAACAACCAATTCTACTACACAAACATCAAAGAACAGTTGCTAATTACTACTTAGTTACCTTAGCATATAAACCATAATACTGCCAAGTCAGCTGGGGAAAAATCACTTTACCTACCTGATGTCCGATATAAGAAGTATAGAGTTATGTACAGCCATGTAAGGTGATAGAAGTACAGTTATATACAGTACAGCAATGTAGAGAAATGTTCCAGTGAATTAAGTCACTCTGCCTCTCTGATGTCCAGTATAAGAAGTATACAGAGTTATGTACAGTAGAGCAATGTAGAGAAATGTTCCAGTGTATTAAGTCACTCTGCCTCTCTGATGTCCAGTATAAGAAGTATACAGAGTTATGTACAGTAGAGCAATGTAGAGAAATGTTCCAGTGTCTAAGTCACTCTACCTCCCTGATGTCCAGTATAATATGTAAACAGAGTTGTGTACAGCCATGTAGAGCTGATATCCCAGTGTATGTCACTCTACCTCTCTGATGTCCAGTATAAGAAGTATACAGTTATGTACAGCCATGTAGAGCTGATATCCCAGTGAATTCACTCTACCTCCCTTATGTCCAGTATAAGAAGTATACAGAGTTGTATACAGCCATGTAGAGCTGATATCCCAGTGTCTAAGTCACTCTACCTCCCTGATTTCCAGTATAAGAAGTATACAGAGTTGTATACAGCCATGTAGAGCTGATATCCCAGTGAATTCACTCTACCTCCCTGATGTCCAGTATAAGAAGTATACAGTTATGTACAGCCATGTAGAGCTGATATCCCAGTGTCTAAGTCACTCTACCTCCCTGATGTCCAGAATAAGAAGTATACAGAGTTGTATTCAGCCATATAGAGCTGATATCCCAGTGTCTAAGTCACTCTACCTACCTGATGTCCAGTATAAGAAGTATACAGTTATGTACAGCCATGTAGAGCTGATATCCCAGTGTCTAAGTCACTCTACCTCCCTGATGTCCAGAATAAGAAGTATACAGAGTTGTATTCAGCCATATAGAGCTGATATCCCAGTGTCTAAGTCACTCTACCTCTCTGATGTCCAGTATAAGAAGTATACAGTTATGTACAGCCATGTAGAGCTGATATCCCAGTGTCTAATTCACTCTACCTCCCTGATGTCCAGTATAAGAAGTATACAGTTATGTACAGCCATGTAGAGCTGATATCCCAGTGAATTCACTCTACCTACCTGATGTCCAGTATAAGAAGTATACAGTTATGTACAGCCATGTAGAGCTGATATCCCAGTGTCTAATTCACTCTACCTCCCTGATGTCCAGTATAAGAAGTATACAGAGTTGTATACAGCCATGTAGAGCTGATATCCCAGTGTCTAAGTCACTCTACCTACCTGATGTCCAGTATAAGAAGTATACAGAGTTGTATACAGCCATGTAGAGCTGATATCCCAGTGTATGTCACTCTACCTACCTGATGTCCAGTATAAGAAGTATACAGAGTTGTGTACAGCCATGTAGAGCTGATATCCCAGTGTCTAATTCACTCTACCTACCTGATTTCCAGTATAAGAAGTATACAGAGTTGTATACAGCCATGAAGAGCTGATATCCCAGTGTATGTCACTCTACCTACCTGATGTCCAGTATAAGAAGTATACAGACATGTATACAGCCATGTAGAGCTGATATCCCAGTGTCTAATTCACTCTACCTCCCTGATGTCCAGTATAAGAAGTATACAGAGTTGTGTACAGCCATGTAGAGCTGATATCCCAGTGTCTAATTCACTCTACCTCCCTGATGGCCAGTATAAGAAGTATACAGAGTTGTGTACAGCCATGTAGAGCTGATATCCCAGTGTCTAATTCACTCTACCTCCCTGATGGCCAGTATAAGAAGTATACAGAGTTGTATACAGCCATGTAGAGCTGATATCCCAGTGTCTAATTCACTCTACCTCCCTGATGTCCAGTATAAGAAGTATACAGAGTTGTATACAGCCATATAGAGCTGATATCCCAGTGTCTAAGTCACTCTACCTACCTGATGTCCAGTATAAGAAGTATACAGAGTTATGTAAAGCCATGCACACAGAGTGAAATCCAAGTACCGGTATATCAATTCAATCGACAAAATGATGAAACAAAACACAGCTGACAATATTCAATGTAACAGGTTCCCACTGAATAGATAACAAATTATTGATTATAATCATATAACCTTCAGGTAACACTTTATGTCGTCTACCTATAGATGCTGCTAATCAACTTTCCACAAATGATTCAATATATACCTGATCTAATTGTAATTCCCACTGGTGCTAAAATAACTCCCAACACTGAATGCATGTAATTTGAAGGAAAAAAATATTCTTATATCATTTTCTAGACACTAAATACATTTTACACATGTTAATACCGTTGTCTTTGAAATCCTTCTTAGATAACAAAAGTGCATCCCTGCATTTTGGCCGTGTGTTTATACCTGCTTTCATCAATGTTAGATTAGGCTGGCTGACAAACAAGCTGCAGATGATGGCTACAGAACATATAAACACTTTCTATAAACACTTCCAACTTGCCTATATCTGCTAAAAACAGAAGCACTATATACTGCTTACACGTGTACTGTAAAATAAACCCCAATATAAACATCACCTGCTGTATTGTGTTATATATATATATATATATATATATATATATATATATATATATATATATATATATATGTATTGTGATTTACCACCACCTAATAATACATCCAAGATTCTGTACAAGTCTACAGTGTAAATAAATGTCTAAATTATACAGTGTTGGTAGGGTAACTGATGATTAATTAAGTTACACTCCATTATATATCTGTTGTACAATATTGTATAAGACACTTAATGAAGGAACTAGGCCTGTACCTTTTATTGCATTTTCTCCTTTTGTTAAGGAAGATAATTAATATGCCGTTATACAAATTTACAGTGAATGATAAATGTTCCGTTTTCTGCTTAGTTAAAAAAAAAACAGTAATAAACTGCGTAAAACTATAGCTATTTTAGGATTCCTTGATTACAAAGCACAAATCAAATCTGTAGCATTGCAATGTCTTGTAATTCCACAGACATGATGATATGACTTTCCCACTACATGTATATCTATTTATTTTAATGATAATGACAAAATCATTCTGATTGTAATATCAAATTCTGCAGCTCAAAATTATGCTCATTTTTATTCCAAGGTATGTCATATGAAATATAAAGTCTTATATGTTGTCTATTTTGACTGGATAGCAAGAACCATAATCAACAATTCTTAAGTTTAATACAGTAGATGCCACTTTAAATTTGTACGTTCTGGGGAGAAATCCAACATCCAATGTATCGATCGGTAACAATAAAAGGTCACCACTCGTTACCAAGGAAACAGACAAGATAAGAAATCAAAACCGATTTTTCTAATTGTGACCTAACTGATACTTTTAAAAATTTCTTTTTTGTGAGGTTCTGATACATACTCCCTATATCACAATGTGAGGTTCTAATACATACTCCCTATATCACAATGTGAGGTTCTAATACATACTCCCTATAACACAATGTGAGGTTCTAATAAATACTCCCTATATCACAATGTGAGGTTCTAATACATACTCCCTATATCACAATGTGAGGTTCTAATACATACTCCCTATATCACAATGTGAGGTTCCAATACATACTCCCTATATCACAATGTGATGTTCTGATACATACTCCCTATATCACAATGTGAGGTTCTAATACATACTCCCTATATCACAATGTGAGGTTCCAATACATACTCCCTATATCACAATGTGAGGTTCTGATACATACTCCCTATATCACAATGTGAGGTTCTAATACATACTCCCTATATCACAATGTGAGGTTCTGATACATACTCCCTATATCACAATGTGAGGTTCTAATACATACTCCCTATATCACAATGTGAGGTTCTAATACATACTCCCTATATCACAATGTGAGGTTCTAATACATACTCCCTATATCACAATGTGAGGTTCCAATACATACTCCCTATATCACAATGTGAGGTTCTGATACATACTCCCTATATCACAATGTGAGGTTCCAATACATACTCCCTATATTCACAATGTGAGGTTCTGATACATACTCCCTATATCACAATGTGAGGTTCTAATACATACTCCCTATATCACAATGAGCTTCTGATACATACTCCCTATATCACAATGTGAGGTTCTAATACATACTCCCTATATCACAATGTGAGGTTCTAATACATACTCCCTATATCACAATGTGAGGTTCTAATACATACTCCCTATATCACAATGTGAGGTTCTGATACATACTCCCTATATCACAATGTGAGGTTCTGATACATACTCCCTATATCACAATGTGAGGTTCTAATACATATACTCCCTACATCACAATGTGAGGTTCTGATACATACTCCCTATATCACAATGTGATGTTCTGATACATACTCCCTATATCACAATGTGAGGTTCTAATACATACTCCCTATATCACAATGTGAGGTTCTGATACATACTCCCTATATCACAATGTGAGGTTCTGATACTCCCTATATCACAATGTGAGGTTCTAATACATACTCCCTATAACACAATGTGAGGTTCTAATAAATACTCCCTATATCACAATGTGAGGTTCTAATACATACTCCCTATATCACAATGTGAGGTTCTGATACATACTCCCTATATCACAATGTGAGGTTCTGATACTCCCTATATCACAATGTGAGGTTCTAATACATACTCCCTATATCACAATGTGAGGTTCTAATACATACTCCCTATATCACAATGTGAGGTTCCAATATATACTCCCTATATAACAATGTGAGGTTCTGATACATACTCCCTATATCACAATATGAGGTTCTAATACATACTCCCTATATCACAATGTGAGGTTCTGATACATACTCCCTATATCATAATGTGAGGTTCTAATACATACTCCCTACATCACAATGTGAGGTTCTGATACATACTCCCTACATCACAATGTGAGGTTCTGATACATACTCCTTATATCACAATGTGAGGTTCTAATACATACTCCCTATATCACAATGTGAGGTTCTGATACATACTCCCTATATCACAATGTGAGGTTCTAATATATAATCCCTATATCGCAATGTGAGGTTCTACTATATAATATCCCTATATCACACTGTGAGGTTCTATTATATATATTTAGTCACTTAAGACCTAGATCACAATGTAAGGTTCTAATATACATACTCAGACCTACATCAGAATGTGAGGTTCTAATATATACATATACTCACTCAGACCTACATCACAAGTTTTGCTTCTATAATTATACATATAATCATTACATCTCAGAGTGTGGTCCAGTTGTTTTACATGTAACAATAGTTATGTTGTACTACATTTAAACTCAATGGTAGCCATATTAACTATATCATTAGCAGTTACAGCAGTTACTGAACTTCAATCTTGAATTTGCTCACACACAAACTCTCTCTGGGTGGCATATACATTATTTTGATACAACCCATAGCAACATTCCGCTACAAAGAATGACATCGTAGAACAGGTTGTTGCCAATTTCATTACATTATTTGCAGGAAATAGAATTCTTCTAGGTAAAAGCCTGTCAGAAAGATATTGTACTCAAATAACTCAATATTTTTAAATCTAGGTCTTGGCACTAATGCACTCTATATAAATTAGCATGGTGGCAGTTTTATATACCAAAGTTTTATCACTTCAAGAATCATGAAATATGTAAAGTTATCTAAACATGTTTTAAGTGAAAGTTGTTTATAGAGAACAAAGTATATAATGTGGGCTACATTATGTAATCAAAATAAATCCAAGGAGGATAACATGTCATTTTGCTTTACACTGAGGTTCTGCAAGACTCAACATGCCTAAATCACTAACCTGGTATTAATAAATATTATACCTTAAGAGCTCTACCAAATAAATAAGTTATCATTAAAATGCAGATTAAGTGCTCTATCGAATAAATCAAATTATTTGAATGCAGATCAAGTACTTTACCAAAAAAGTTCATGTATATATCATTTGATTTGGACCAAGTGCTGTACCAAATGTTATTTTATTTTATTCAGAATAAGTGCTCTAACAAATAAATCATATCATTTGACTGCAGACCAAGTGCTGATTTTATCATTTGACTGCAGACCATGTGCTCCACCAAATAAGTTGTACTATTGGAATACAGAGTAAATTCTCCACCAAATAAGTTGTACTATTGGAATACAGAGTAAATGCTCCACCAAATAAGTTGTACTATTGGAATACAGAGTAAATGCTCCACCAAATAAGTTGTACTATTAGAATACAGAGTAAATGCTCCACCAAATAAGTTGTACTATTGGAATACAGGGTAAATGCCAACCAAATAAGTTTTATCATTTGAATACAAGGTAAATGCTCCATCAAATAATTTGTACTATTGGAATACAGAGTAAATGCTCCACCAAATAAGTTTTTATCATTGGAAAGCAGACCAAGAGCTCTACCAAATAATTTTAAAAGTTATGTATCATTGGAATGCAGACTAAATGCTCTGTGGAAAATGCAAATTAAGTGCTCTACCAAATACAGCTAGCATGTTTGACACCTGGCCCTATGTTATATCTTTATGAAACAAATTTCCCTCTCTCATCTATAATGAATATATAATTTCTCTTTTTGCACAATAATATTGAAATAAAAAAATCTTTACTTACATATACCAATTAACATCTAAAGATCTTACATGTCCAACATCATTTTTTTTTCAGGATGAACTTGAAATCAAATAAAACCTTTCTCATTGTAGTACAACATGAACGTCGGCTTGACCAATTTTACACGTTTCCACTGTTCTCTTATCAAAACATACACAAAATACACACTTATACACTTGTTTGAATACACAATTCAAAACATTTGATGTGTCTTAAAAGAGAAAGTATTCAAATTACAAAATAAACACTGTTTATATCTATTTGTTTGAAAGTATAGTTCCATGTTGGAGATAACAAAATTCCTGCATGCTGTATAATCAAGATATCATTCATTAAATTTCATTGCCTGCAAACCCTGACAAAGTAGTTCATGGCACCCAACTGATTAATGGTTTTCACGATATATTCAAAAGCAAGGTTTAACTGATTGCAGCAATTTGATTAAAAATAATGGTATAAAAACGTTATAAATGTCTGTTGTGTAACATTTTGTAACAATAATCTTCATAGAAGATTTTAAAAAACAAAATCACAATTTAAAATAGTATCACTAATGTACAAATATAAATTTTTAAATAAGTCTTTATCAAGAGTTATAGCCCTGAGGAAATTAATATTCACCGAGTAGAAAGGAAATGAGAATACATATCTTTGAGGGTTGATAAATCATGATTGCGACTAACTGATTATTCACTGTTTTCTTTGTGATTTAAGGGTGTCGGGCTTGTTCTCCCAGATTCCAGTTCGCACCTAGGTCTTTTCACCCTGATGAGTCATTTTGCCCATACTTCAAATAAACAGTGGAACTTGTCATGAAAGACCACCCCTACTGCCACCGAAATGTGGTCTTAAAAGACAGGTGGTCCCTCAAAACAGGTTTTATTTAAAGAATTATTTAACCAAGTGGTTTTCAGAAAGTGGTCTCAATAGAAAGGTGGTCTTCTACCACAGTGGTCTCTCAAGACAGGTTCCACTGTATCTGTTTTTGTATATTTACCAATATTTGACATCATGGTATATTATGTTCAGCACAGCAAGCTGTTTGGGAAATTGTGAATATTCACTATCATTTTTTATAATATTAGGACAAAAATCATTGTTCTGATATTAATGGGTTTTTTTAATTTTAAAACACAGATTTTTTTTTTAAATGAGAAAATGTAGGAAATGAATTCCCAAAAACTTGCTATAGTATATATAGCTAATTAAATGTTTGTATTTAGCTATTTTTAAAATAAGATGATTGTAGTTGGGTAGCCATGCGATTTTATTGTTCCATGAAAACTGCGGATGTTGACAAAAAATCTTCTATATTGAATAATTATGAAGTAAATAATCAAAAGGATAATGCCGTCCACTTCACTTAGGGTGCACTGCCCCTCACAAAGACTTCTACTTCATCATAAATAATATATAAGTAAGGCAAAACAACCCAGGGCAAACAGGAATCAGGGCAAATGAACCCACATTCATTTTAAACAATGCTCAACGAATTGCAGTCATTTGGTGGTGGCCAGTTTTAAATGAAATAGGAGGGAAACCATTTACAATGTACAGTAAAACCTGTATATAGGGGCCACTCAAGGGACCAGAAAATATTGGCCTTTATGTGCAAGTGACCTTTATACAAAGGTTAAATTTAGTTGAAGTATACAGTCATGGTACTAATTCAAAATTGGCCTTTATAGACAGGCAATCCTTATATAGAAGTGGCCACTATAGCAGGTTTTACTGCACCTGAAAAGAGACAACCAAGCCTTCTGTAAGTAAACAGGCACACTTTCTCACAAGAATCAGCTTATCAGTTACAGCACGCTCAAACCTGCACCGACAGGATTTAAGAGACTTCATAGTTTTAAACCTGAAGCTCTAGCCCCTCGACCACAGAGCCCCTCACAACTAATTGAAATGTCTGTAAATGTTTTATTACATGAAAGGGAGTCTGCCTATTTTACTTGATTATACCTAGAAATAGAGAGAGTGACAGTCTAAGAGAAGCTTCAAGGGAAATTAAGAAGAGCCAATCGATGACCTGTTACAGTACTGTCACATCACAATTTAATGATTAATCATTTTACATAGGTCTGTTTCTATATACTACCTGATGAATATTAAATGATAAGTAGACCTATTTAGTCAATATTAAGGACAAACCCTGCAATTATGACATTACATATCAGCATTGGTCATTTATGAATATTAAATGATAAGTAGACCTATTTAGTCAATATTAAGGACAAACCCTGCAATTATGACATTACATATCAGCATTGGTCTGAGCAATCAGAGACAGGATAATCTAAATCCATACAGTAATGGTTACTATTCTTGTATAAATGCGTCTAATTCACAGTTTTTATTTATTTACACGTTACAAATCAGGTAGAATTTTACAGGTAAACATACACGCTAGTTGCCTAATATACAACCAGGCTATTAAATAGCGAGTCATAATTAGAATCAGCTACAAATTGTAAAACTTGAAATTTACAAAGACTATTAAAGAACTCACATTATGCCTGCTTTCTACATTTACATGTGTATTACTGGGCTTACATTATACCAGCTCTCTACAGTAACATGTGTATTACAAAGTTTACATTATGCCAACTTTCTACATTTACTTGTGTAGTACTGAGCTTACATAATACCAGCTCTACACATTTACATGTGTATTAGAGAGCTAACAGTGTCAGCTCTCTACATTTACATGTGTAATACAAAACTCAGATAACATCAGTTATATTAAAGAAATAACATTATACCAGCTCTCTACAGTAACATGTGTATTACAAAGTTTACATTATGCCAGCTTTCTACATTTTCTGTGTATTACAGAGCTTACCTTATGCCAGTTCTCTACATTTACATGGATTACAAAGCTTATGTTATGCCAGTTCTCTACATTTACATGTGTATTACAGTCTAAATAATGTCCAAAAAAAACCCAGAAAAACTGTCAAATCTCACAAATTTTCGGCCACTTGGCCTTTATCAGGTGAAAGACGACAATATGTATATCAGTTACATAGTATTAAGTCTGCACAATACAAAGCTCCAGTGCAAATCATGATTCACTTGATAAAGGCCAAGTGGCCGAAAATTTGTGAAATTTCAGTGTTTTTCTGTTTTTTTTGCATACTGATACTTCCCTTTGGAGGACATTAAATTTCATTTAAATAATGTCAATTTTCAATATTTGTAAGTATTACTGAGTTTACATTATACCAGCTCTCTACCTTCATGTTTATTAAAGAGCTTACAGAATGCCAGCTCTTATATTAACATGTGTATTACAGAGGTTACATTATGCCAGCTCTCTACATTTACAGTATTAAAGAAATAAGTTAGTAACAATATCAGTGTTCAATCTAGGACCATGAACAAGGGGGCCAGATGAGCCCATGCTATTAAAATCAGGGGGCCATTTTCAAAAAGAAGGGGCCATAACATATAAAGAAAAACTGACCAGTTGTGATGAGTTTAGAGTTTACTGTAACCATCATAACTTTCCATGTACATTGTTCACCAATATACAAAAATTGGCACATCTTGTAGTGAAGGGATTGACCTTTTTAAATTTTGTGCATACACTACAGTTCACGATACAAGATTTGTCATCATAAGTCAACCAGCTTTTTAAATGTTCGTAGTGTAACCACTGATTTTGAAACTTTCGTTTCTGATTCTCGGAGACAGATTTTGATTTTTCTGCTGTTTTTTTCACTTGATGACGAGCTTGGGTTGTTTTGAATATCATTTCGAGTTTTTTAGAACTCTGGGTGACTGAGAAAAGTCCGATATTCTCTTCATGTTTTTAAATTTTGACAGAGAGATAATACGGTTGACAGCATATAGCAGACCTTAAGCGTTTGGCAGACTCTGACACTGAAGCCTCATTTTAACTAATAACACCAGGCAGTTTCTTCCGCTATGTGGTTTGCTCAAGACTATCTATAACCCAAATAATTCTGTCATTATATTCTGTTCACTTCAATCACTGCATTAACATAGCGTAGTATGGAGATAACCGGAAACGGAGCGGGCTTGAATTATTCGCGTCAGACTATCCACAATGTTACATTTCAAGGTATTATTTCAGCTTATACGCAGACATTTAATTGAAATAAAGTTATCACTTGGAAGATTAGCATTGCGCCCGAGTGGCCCATTATTGAATTTTAATTGCGCCATGTCTGATTTCAGCGGGCCATTGACGCAATGGCGCGGCCTAGATTGAACACTGAATATGCCAGCTTTCTACATTTACGTGTATTAAAGAACTTACATTATGCCAGCTTTCTACATTTACATGTATTAAAGAACTTACATTATGCCAGCTTTCTATATTTACATGTATTAAAGAACTTACATTATGCCAATTCATTACATTTTCGTGTATTACTGAGCTTATACTATGCCAGCTCTCTACATTTACAAGTGAAATACTGAAATTACATTATGCCAGCTCTCTACATTTAGGTCATTACAGAGTTTACATTATGTCATCTCTCTACATTTACATGTGCATTACAGAACTTACATTACGCCAGCATTACAGCTTGTCCAATATGAGAGAGAGGATGAGATGACAAATCCAATATATATGAAAAGAGAGCATCAAAGACATGATACAAATGAGAGCAACAGAGAAGAAATAGTCAATATAAGACACCAAAGACATCTTGACAATAAGAACGCAATTCCCAACATTCAATCAAAGATGATGGACAACTTTTTGTGTGCTACAAACACAGCACAATCAATTATCATATCTATTTATGAAAACAATATTTTCCAGTTTGTATACATTTTTTTTTCTGTAAATTCACCTATACTTTAGTGTTTAAAGGGGGATGTGCCAATTATACACACCCCTTTTGGATCAGCCACTCTCAGATCAGATCTCTTTATTTTTAATGTGTATTACAAAGATTAAAATGTCAGAGCTATGTACAATTACATATGACTATAAGAAAGCAAACAGTGACTTTTATAGATTAACATGTGATGACAAACTGCTACAAATAAGAAAACCTCAGAAAATCTATAAACTTCTCTCACACAGACCTTCATCTCTTATAATTAACTTAATCAATTAATCAATAGTAGACAGCTTTAGCATACAATGTGTGTTAACCTCTAGAGATGTCAATACTCATGTGAAGTAAATACCATGTACAATGTACTGCTCTAGAGATGTCAATACTCATGTGAAGTAAATACCATGTACAATGTATTGTTCTAGAGATGTCAATACTCATGTGAAGTAAATACCCATACCATGTACAATGTACTGCTCTAGAGATGTCAGTACTCATGTGAAGTAAATACCATGTAGAATGTACTGCTCTAGAGATGTCAATACTCATGTGAAGTAAATACCCATACCATGTACAATGTATTGCTCTAGAGATGTTAATACTCATGTGAAGTAAATACTCATACCATGTACAATGTACTGCTCTAGAGATGTCAGTACTCATGTGAAGTAAATACCATGTACAATGTACTGCTCTAGAGATGTCAATACTCATGTGAAGTAAATACCCATACCATGTACAATGTATTGTTCTAGAAATGTCAATACTCATGTGAAGTAAATACCATGTACAATGTATTGCTCTAGAGATGTCAATACTCATGTGAAGTATATACCATGTACAATGTATTGCTCTAGAGATGTCAATACTCATGTGAAGTAAATACCATGTAGAACGTACTGCTCTAGAGATGTCAATACTTATGTGAAGTAAATACCATGCAGAATGTACTACTCTAGAGATGTCAATACTCATGTGAAGTAAATACCCATACCATGTACAATGTATTGTTCTAGAAATGTCAATATTCATGTGAAGTAAATACTATGTACAATGTATTGCTCTAGAGATGTCAATACTCATGTGAAGTAAATACCATGTAAAATATACTACTCTAGAGATGTCAATACTCATGTGAAGTAGATACCATGTAGAATGTACTGCTCTAGAGATGTCAATACTCATGTGAAGTAGATACCATGTACAATGTACTGCTCTAGAGATGTCAATACTCATGTGAAGTAAATATTATGTACAACATACTGCTCTAGAGATGTCAATACTCATGTGAAGTAGATACCATGTAGAATGTATTGTTTTAGAGATGTCAATACTCATGTGAAGTATATACCATGTACAATGTACTGCTCTAGAGATGTCAATACTCATGTGAAGTAAATACCATGTAAAATGTACTGCTCTGGAGATGTCAATACTTATGTGAAGTAAATACCATGCAGAATGTACTACTCTAGAGATGTCAATACTCATGTGAAGTAGATACCATGTAGAATGTATTGTTTTAGAGATGTCAATACTCATGTGAAGTAAATACCATGTACAATGTACTGCTCTACAGATGTCAATACTCATGTGAAGTAAATACCATGTACAACGTACTGCTCTAGAGATGTCAATACTTATGTGAAGTAAATACCATGCAGAATGTACTACTCTAGAGATGTTAATACTTATGTGAAGTAAATACCATGCAGAATGTACTACTTTAGAGATGTCAATACTCATGTGAAGTAGATACCATGTAGAATGTATTGTTTTAGAGATGTCAATACTCATGTGAAGTAAATACCATGTACAATGTACTGCTCTAGAGATGTCAATACTCATGTGAAGTAAATACCATGTAGAACGTACTGCTCTAGAGATGTCAATACTCATGTGGAATAAATATCCATACTGTGTACAATTTACTGCTAAATCACCAATATATATCTCAACTAGATCATTATTGAGATACAAACTAAATTACAAAACCAAAAAATGCACGTAATGTAATCCTTGAGTAATCAGTCAAAACTCAAAAGTGTTAGACATTGGAAAGAAAACTCAGAACAGATTGATAGAACCTGTATAGCTATAGAGTTGGTGTGAGATGCAGAAAATTTCAACCAAGAAGGTTAAGATTTTTAACCAAAATTTGAAATTGTTTTGTAATGTCCTAAATCCTGGAAAAATTCTAGATCCACCTACAATATAATATTGATTTAATTTATATATTAAATATAGCCTACTCAGGAAAAAGACTCTGGATCACTTTTTCAAATTAACATTTCAAACATGTTAAATGTTGTATACAAACCTATGGAAGGTATTGCATAGATATACATGTATATATATATATATATATATATAACATCGCCAGTTCCTTTAACCAAAACACTTTGTTTTCTTCCATCTTTCATGACCTAGTACTTACCTCAATCAGATGTATAATGTCAGTATCTATACAGAAAGTAATACATTTCCACATGCAATTAGTAAGGATATCTTTCATATGCCAGTCTTAATTACTTTAACAGGTCCAGTGATGTCGATTGCCAAACTTATAACCTGCAGTTTTGTGTTAGTCTATCACAGAGCACCACTTGTACAAAATGTACATCAACCACTGTGTGTAACCTTATCCAATATCAATCACCTTGCCAAAAACTCTGAGTCTTCAACATACACAAGACCAAAAGCATTTAACCAATCACAAATGTGTTCCCAACTGACTCTTCAAAACACCTGACCAATAAGGTATTGAAATTAAAATGCTGACTATTGAAATCGGACATATAAATAACCAATGAAAGGGAGACAAAATGTCAATATCTAAATGTCTGTTTGTATAATCTGTTTCATGATTTAATTGTCTCTATTGTATAGATCAAACACCTATGGATTATACAGTGTTGTTGATTTGAGTGCTTTGTATACACCAACACACACTGTAATCAACCCATTTAAGTGCCCATGTGAAGTAAGCGTCCCTCCTACTTTTGATTTTTTGCATACAATCGAACATTTTTTCTAGCTGGTTGAAAAGGAGATGTGGACCTGAAAAATCATAAGTTATAGTTGAATCATCTGTAGTCCCCAGCAACAGAAGAAAGTAGATAGATGTCCTCGGTAATAACTACAACAACTTTACCAATGTGCCTTATAAAAATTAACTGTTTTAACATCATTTTGACTATTAATAATGGTCCCATTAAACGCCAACCCTTTTTCCTACGGCACCAATCGCCTGGCTCCTATGCTCAATACCCAAACATTCAATGTTATAATGATATTTGTGTTTTATATATAATTGTATTTCTCTACACTACATTCATCGATAATCAATCCATTGTCATTTAGTAGGATAAAACACCTTTCACCTCTATCTGTATGACCATGTTATCATGTTTGGAATTCTACTCACTGCTATCGAAACATTCATTTTTATGAATGCATAGACGGCCAATTGTTTAGGGTGTCAAGCATGGGAGCCAGGCAATTGGTGCCATAGGTCGAGAGTTCGAACCCAGGCAGGGGCATGCTGAGTTTGTATGTACCTTGTTATTTCTGTATTTGTGCTTTATGTATGATTTATTTACGCAGACAGTATCATTTCTGATCAAAGGTTCATAGTAAATGATAATGTTGCAGTGATATTTGTGCTTTATATATACATGTATATATATATATATATATATATATATATATATATATATATATATATATATATATATATATAAAAGTAACAATATAACAGTCAGTCTTAAGTTATATAGAAAACACAATTACAAAAGTGTTAATTGTTGGGAAGTCTACAGGATAACATACGGATATGGTAAACATTAACAAACAGTGCAGAACTCTGGGAAATCTAAAAGTGTTATCAGGTGCTACGAAGGAGTGAGTACCCAAGGAAACCAGTCAAACCAGTATCAGTGAGTCAATGGTCAAATTGAAATCAACCAAGGCCAGGTTAATTAAGCATTGATTATCTATATTTTTTCTGTGTCACTAGGAAATGAACTGAATGAAGACTGTGCACACTGTGTAATTCGCTTTGCAAATTATGCAAAAGTGTGCACAGTCTTCATTCAGGTCATTTCCTAGTGACACGGAAGAAATATAGAATCAATGCTTATAATTAAATTCCAATAACAAGTCAGTATTTTTTTTTTAAACATTCAGCGTTTATTTATTTATTTTCCCAAATAATATAAACAAACAAGTTAAACTGTCGCGCTTAAATTGCGTCGTTATGACAACCGCGAACAACACTAAACTGTAACATTATTTTTACTAGTGTCTGTAACATTATTTTTACGTCATCAGCACAACGAATCTAGGAAGAGAAGTTGATGTGTGGCTGCTTTAGTTAAAATTACAGTTTCTGAAAGAGGAATTTGAAATAAATCCATGGAGAGAGTATTAATGGTATACAATGATACTGGAATGTTTATATATCCTTTCGATCGCCCTTTGCAGGACAAGTAGACCTAACTTCAGTAGCGATTCAGTAGGGAATAGGCCTGACTGTACTTGAATTTAAAACTGATGCTAATGCACTTGAACTTGGGGCTGATTCAAAGTTACCAATTGAAATGGAAGACAGGGTGTTACTAATAGATTTTTTTGTTGTGTGGTGCATTCGCGACTGTGACTTATGACCACTTTCACTATGATGACCTGTTTTTATTTTGCGTGTATTGCAAATTGCCAACATGTAAACAAAAAGTAGTGCCGTCATTGATGTATGACTCGAATGTTTTTTGGATTGCTAACCAATGAAATTATCAGAAATTTATTAATTTTAATTATTTCACAGTAATAATGGGTATAGAAAAGTCAACAATCACCTTCAAACAAGCAACACTATATACAGGCAAAAAAAACATATGGTAATCCTAAACTAGGTCATATTATAGGTTTCAAGTTTTGGTACAAACATAATATATAAAAATCTGAAGCTGAACATCAGAACTATTTTAAATTCTTTTGACAGAATATACAAAAAATTTGGAAGAAGATGAATTATATTTTACTGTTATGGTCTTGGTCCCAGAATTATTAAGTTTTGGTGGAAATTGTGTCCAGATCAGTGTTAAATTTACAAAATAACAGTAGCTGTGAATTTAACTAACAAAATATATCTGTAGATACAAATTCCTGTAATTTGCATTATGGAAATCTAGCACAGACTTAGTTTTACAATAAAACTGTAGTAGTGATTGATGGTGATTGAAATCTGTGTAAAACGTTAACGTTACAATGTGTGTGTACGATGTAGTTGGTGGAAATCTAGTCCAGCTGTACCTATATATATATAGTTATGTAGCAAGCAAGGAAAATGTTTGGCCAGACCAGGAATCTAACACAGGACCTTGCAAACACAGAAGGACACTATTACCAACTAAGCTATCTGGACCACCACCCTTTGTGTCACTACACCCCCCCCCCCCCCCTTAGCAAGATATCTTATCCTAGAAATCCACAAGACTCATTACACAGCGTTACTTATTTACAGTAAAACCTGTATATAGGGGCCACCCAAGGGACCAGAAAATATTGACTTTTATATACAGGTGACCCTTATATACAGGTTCAATTTAGTTGAAGTATGCAGTCAAAGGACTTGAGAAAACCTTCCTTAATAAACAGGTAATCCTTATATAGAGGTGGCCACTATAGCAGGTTTTACTGTATATGTAGTTGGGGGCCAAATGTAGCAGGCAATAAAAATGTGCCACAAGACTAGGAATTAAACACTGGACCTTCTGAACACAAGCAGGATTGTGACCCTCTTACCATCTAAGCTATGATCTGGATCAACACTCTCTGTTCCACTGCAGTTGCAATATAACAGTATCTGCATTTGGTAGAGATTTAGTCCAGCTTGAAGTTGAGAATAAAAGATTTTTATTGAATTTGGAATCCAGTGGCTTGTATAAATACACATTTATTGATCAGTTTGAAAATATCTTTACAGAATATCGGTAAGCTTGTTCCAAGTTACAAGTTCTATAATCAAACTCTTCCATCAATAGAAATTTACTTTTCCCCCCATCATTTTTTAAATGATAATGTCTATTAAGTGTACACACAAAAAGTCAAATCAAATTAAATCTTATCAGCCATGAATTTTATTTTCGCCTTTATTCTTTGCATAGAATGTACATCAGACATTACTGAACACATCAATTCAGACAGACTGAAACTAAAGGTAAATACTTCTAATGTGAAGTTATATAGCTTTCCAGGCAGTAAGTTAGTTAAAACACTTCCAATGTTTTAGTCAGTATCAAATATGGGTCACAGATTTTTAGTTATTGATTTAGCATTTCAAAGGGAGAAAAATCAAAACAAAGAGCAGCTTGAGAATCGAATTATACAGGAGACAATTAGATTTATGTACAGTAAAACCTTATTATGCTGCCACCATTTGCATTGTTCATAGCCATCATCTGGCATTATAATGGGGTTTGGCGATAGGTTTAAGGAAACCTTAAATAAAAAAAATTATAGGGAAAATTTGAAAATTTGACTTTCAAAAGTTGTGGCTTTAAGCGATGTGGCAAATAAAACAGGGTACATGGGGTGGGGTGAGATCATTAGGGGAGGGCATTATAATGAAGTTTTACTGTAAACTGTTCAGACTATACATACCGGTACAAATAGCAGTTTATGTTTGTCAAAGTATGTTACTAATGCAGACTTCAATATAACAGAAATTATTGTAACTCATTTACAAGTTACGCTAAAAGGAATGACTGTAACCTACAGGTTACAATAGCAATAATGAAGACTTAAAAAAAATTAAATATCATCGAAAACGATGTAAATTAGCTGATTTGTTCTCCATTTTGTTTCTCGTTTACAGCTGTATCAAGAATTAATTTCCATAGAAATGATTCTAGATGTGTATATGACAATAGGCAGAAACAGCATTGCTATTGACGTGATGAGGTACATTATACCATACTGCACACATGCACACACACACACACACACACACACACACACACACACACACACACACACACACACACACACACACACACACATTGAATTTGAACTTAAATCCATATTTTTGTGAACTACTTTTTTCACAAGATTATAGCGAAACTGAACTTGAACTGAACATATTACATTTAAAGAGAGAATAGAATTCAACATGGCCATCTTGGATTTTATCTCTCTGAAAATGTAATACACACAGTTAGACCAGGGGTAACCTCCATAATCAATTTTGAAAAGATTTCTTCTGTACATTCTGAGAAATACATACTTCCATTGTCAAAATCTAAGATGGCCACCTGTCAGCCATGTTGGAATCCAATTTCTCTGAAAATGTCATATACACAGCTAGACCACAAGGGGAACCTTCATGTCCAATTTCAAGGAAATCCCTTCAGTCCTTGTTGGCCAAGTTGGATCTCTCTGAAAATGTGATATGCACAACTAAACCTCAAAGGGAACCTTCATGTCAAATTTCAAGGAGATCCTTTCAGTCCATTCTGAGAAATAGCGGTAACAAACTTCTTTTGGTAAAAATCCAAGATGGCCACCTGTCGGCCACGTTGGTTTCCGATCTCTCTGAAAATGTAATATGCACAACTAAACCTCAAGGGGAACCTTCATGTCAAATTTCAAGGAGATTCCTTCAGTCCTTTCTGAGAAGATGCGGTAACAAACTTCATTTGGTCAAAATACAAGATGCCCGCCTGTCGGCCATGTTGGTTTTCAATCTCTCTGAAAATGTAATATGCACAACTAGACCTCAAGGAGAACCTTCATGTCAAATTTCAAGGAGATCCTTTCAGTCCTTTCTGTGAAATATTGGTAACAGGAATTATTCACGACGGACAGACGACGGACTGAAGACGGACCAACGACTGATGGACCACAGATGCAGGGCCATCTGTTGATGTTGGGCTAAAAAACACAACATTGCTTTGTTTCTAGTGTAGGATCACATGTTCATTAGCTTGACTGAGACCAAAATTGTGTTCTTTGTAAATGCTGTTTTTTATGTCACGAAAATGTACCCTGTGTGTGTGTGTGTGTTTGTGTGTGTGTGTGCGCGTATGCATGCTTCCATGTGTTGATGTCTTGAACCAAACAAGATAAAATCTAAATTAAGGTTGACACTTTACACAATTGAAAGATTTGATTTAAAAACAAACAGTTGTCCACAACATCAATCAATCCTTACTTCTATTTGTCACTATTTTTCTCAGATTCCACTTGTCATGACAGAGTCCAATCAGGGTTGAGGAATCTGTATTAATCAATCTCAATATATTGCAAGTACGTGTTGCCATGGCATTTATTAGCTTGACTGGACCAAAAATAGTGCAATTACTTATTTATTTTTGTTATATTGTGAGGAATAATAAATGCTTTCTTTTTTCATTTTGCTTCACTATAAAACTGAGATGTTGATACATACACTGTATCTTAATGCCTATTCCAGACTGAAAAACACAAATATTGGGATCTGTCATAAGCAAGCAAGCGAGAAATGCTTTGCCTATTGCTGAACCAAGAGAAATGAAAGTCATAGGTCTGTTGGACTTAGAACTTAAACCTGAGGTCACATGTCAAGCTAGGTGATGTCAGTCACTAGTACTTAGGTCACATGTCAGGATAGGTGATGTCAGTAGTACTGAGGTCACATGTTAGGCTAGGTGATGTCAGTCAGTAGTACTGAGGTCACATGTCAGGTTAGGTGATGTCAGCCTAAAGTACTGGGGTCACATAATAGGCTAGGTGATGTCAGTCAATAGTACTGAGGTCACATGTCAGGCTAGGTGATGTCAGCCTATAGTACTGAGGTCACATGTTAGGCTAGGTGATGTCAGCCTATAGTACTGAGGTCACATTGTCAGGCTAGGTGATGTCAGCCTATTGTACTTAGGTCACATGTCAGGCTAAGTGATGTCAGTTTATAGTACTGACATCATATGTCAGGCTAGGTGGGGCACATATAGAATCCTAACTATATTGATGTCAGTCAGTAGTACTTAGGTCACATATCAGGATAGGTGATGTCAGTCAGTAGTACTTAGGTCACATGTCAGGCTAAGTGATGTCAGTTTATAATACTGAGGTCATATGTCAAGTTAGGTGATGTCAGTCTATAGTACTAAGGTCACATGTCAGGCTAGGTGGGTCACATATAGAATCCTAACTGTATTGATGCCAGTCAGTAGTACTTAGGTCACATGTCAGGCTAGGTGGGTCACATATATAATCCTAACTGTATTGATGCCAGTCAGTAGTACTGAGGTCACATGTCAGGCTAGGTGGGTCACATATAGAATCCTAACTGTATTGATGCCAGTCAGTAGTACTTAGGTCACATGTCAGGCTAGGTGGGTCACATATAGAATCCTAACTGTATTGATGCACACAGTCAGTAGTACTTAGGTCACATGTCAGGCTAGGTGGGTCACATATAGAATCCTAACTGTATTGATGCCAGTCAGTAGTACTTAGGTCACATGTCAGGCTAGGTGGGTCACATATAGAATCCTAACTGTATTGATGCCAGTCAGTAGTACTTAGTGTCACATGTCAGGTCGCTAGGTGGGTCACATATAGAATCCTAACTGTATTGATGCCAGTCACATAGTAAACTGTATTAGGTCACATGTCAGGCTAGGTGGGGGTCATATATAATCCTAACTGTCCTAACCTGCATGGACGTCAGTCTATACTACTTAGGTCACATGTCAGGCTAGGTGGGTCACATATATAATCCTAACTGTATTGACGTCAGTCTATACTACTGAGGTAACATGTCAGGGTAGATGAAGCACATATATTCTTAACTGTATTGATGCCAGTCTATAGTACTGAGGTCACATGTCAGGGTAGATGAGGCATATATAATCCTAACTGTATTAATGCCAGTCTATACTACTGAGGTCACATGTCAGGGTAGGTGAGGCACATATAATACTAACTGCATTGATGTTCGTCTATAGTACTGAGGTTACATGTCAGGCTAGGTGAGGTACATATAGACCTAACTGCATTCACATCAGTCCTTAGCATTGGTCAAAATGTGTGATACTTCATCTAAAGCTTGTGATAGCTATCATATAACAGTGAAATTCTTACTGATAATTGTTAACTCATTTACTCCTAAAGACACATTTGGACTTGCCTTAACCCATTGACCCCTGAAGACACATTTGGACCAATCTAAGTTATTGATTTACAGAAGAGTCCATTGTTGTTCAGGGGTTTATATGTTATTCATTAATTCACAGAGAGTTTATTGTTTTTAAGGGGTTGATGAGTTAAAAACAAAATTTAAACAAAACAAAAATCTAGAATTACCTGATTATAAAAACAAACAATTAAATACAACTCTCATTACAGAACAACCGTAGAGTTACACAATCGCTCTCAATATCAATCCAATTTACAATATAGCAAAAGAAATTACTGAACACTTATCCTATATATGACACGAAGCGTTAAAACTGCCAGACACAAAAATCTATTCATGAACATACTGATAACAAAAATGAAAGCTTTTTTTCCCCAATCACCCATTCTCAGCAAAAATTAAAATCAAGTGTATCAAGATTTCCAGAGATTTAGAATCTGTTATCAGAAGAACTATAAACAGTAGAAGATTTTTATTGACTGACTTAAACTGGTCTGATAAGCGAGGTGTTATAGTGGAACCTTATTATTATTATTATCATGTATATAAAATTTGAAAGTCATCTGAACTTGGTTCATGAGAAAATGATTTTTAAAGATGTACAAATTTTGGTTCTTTTTGGGACCCCTATTGGATCTACATGCATAGCTCCTTTCCATTGGCAAACTTCACACAGGAATACCTCCTGCTAATTATAAGTCTGGTTAAAATTGGCCCATTGATTCTTGAAAAGAAGAAAATGTGTGAAATTTGACAATATTTTCTGTTTATTTTTTTATGCCAGTGACCTTGTCCATTGACCCATTTTCCTTCAATATTTGTCAAAACTATCCTTAGAAAATTCCTAACAACTGATTTTCACATGGGGATACTTTCTATGTAGTTTAGTTAGAATTGGCTCACCAGTTCTTAATAAAAAGTCGAAAATGTGTAAAAGTTAATATTGCAAGATGGATATGGACAGATAATAGACGATTGATCACAATAGGTCACCTTGAGTGAATCAATGAGGTCAAGCAACTCTTTAAACTCATTCACTCATTTGGACTGGCCTAAATCATTGATTGAAGACAAAGGAGTCAAAAGATTTTTCAGGGTTGATAAGTTAATGGTAACCCCTTCAACTGTGTTGACCAAAAGTTTTGGTTTTGAAGAAGTAAAACATGTTCAAATGTTCCTGCACGAAGCATAATACACATCCATTGAAAATGTCCATATAACATTTATTTTTTATTCTAAATATCATTTTATGGCATTTTTCAGTTATATGGTGGAGAACACACAGTTACAATGTATTCGGAAAGAGACCACTGGCTTTTCATATAAATTTACACATTACATGAAAGTGGATGACATCAATGCCTTAGGTAATATATCATATGAAAAATCATGAAAAAATACTAAAACTTGAGAGAAAAAAAACACTATCTGTAGTTTTGATCTGCAAAATTCAAAATTCAAACTGATATTCTAAAGAACAAAAATTCTAAAGCCATGCAACTCATTCTTTCTACATACAGTAAAGACCTCATTATACTGCCACTATCTGTTCAGTCCAAATTTGGCATTTTAAAGGGGTCTGGTGATAGGTTGAGGGGAAAATGGGGCATAATGAAGAACTTTAACTGTGTATGTGTATATATATATATATATATTGTATGACCACAACCAAATTCCATCACTTGAAAAAGTGAAATAAATTCTAGTGCAGTTTTTTCCCCTAATCCAGTTCTGTTAATGACATATATATCACACTCTCAATCCAGTTCCATTGAAGACAAATAATTTCCATAAATCAGTTCCAGAGAGGACAGATGCTTTCTCTAATGCACTTCAAGAGAAGACAAATCCTTTCTTTAATCTACTTATAGTGACAACAAACCTCTTCCCTAATCTAGTTCCAGAGAATACAAAACCATGTCCTTTATCCAGTCAAGAGAATACAAAACCATGTCCCTTATCCAGTCAAGAGAATACGAAGTTGTGTCCCTTATCCAGTCAAGAGAATACAAAGCCATGTCCCTTATCCAGTCAAGAGAATACGAAGTTGTGTCCCTTATCCAGTCAAGATAATACAAAGTCATGTCCCTTATCCAGTCAAGAGAATACAAAACCATGTCCCTTATCCAGTCAAGAGAATACAAAACTATGTCCCTTAGTCAATACAAAACTATGTCCCTTATCCAGTCCAAAACTATGTCCCTTATCCAGTCAAGAGAATACAAAACTATGTCCCTTATCCAGTCAAGAGAATACATAACCATGTCCCTTATCCAGTCAAGAGAATACAAAACCATGTCCCTTATCCAGTCAAGAGAATACAAAACTATGTCCCTTATCCAGTCAAGAGAATACAAAACTATGTCCCTTATCCAGTCAAGAGAATACAAAACTATGTCCCTTATCCAGTCAAGAGAATACAAAACTATGTCCCTTATCCAGTCAAGAGAATACAAAACCCTATGTCAAGAGAATCAAAACTATGTCCCTTATCCAGTCAAGAGAATACATAACCATGTCATCCAGTCAAGAAATACAAACCATGTCTTATCCAGTCAAGAGAATACAAAACTATGTCCCTTATCCAGTCAAGAGAATACAAAACTATGTCCCTTATCAGTCAAGAGAACATAACAATCCAGTCAAGAGAATGTCCCCAGTCAAGAGAATACAAAACTATGTCCCTTATCCAGTCAAGAGAATACAAAACTAACCCTTATCCAGTCAAGAGAATACAAAACTTATCCAGTCAAGAGAATACAAAACTATGTCAAGAAGAGAATACATAATATCCAAAGAGAATACAAAACCATGTCCCTTATCCAGTCAAGAGAATACAAAAGTTGTCCCTTATCCAGTCAAGAGAATACAAGTCCCTTATCCAGAAAGAGAATACAAAACTATGTCAAAACCATGTCCCTTATCCAGTCAAGAGAATACAAAACTATGTCCCTTATGCAGTCAAGATAATACAAAGTCATGTCCCTTATCCAGTCAAGAGAATACAAAGTTGTTTCCCTTATCCAGTTTCAGAAAACACAGAACTATTCCCTAATCCAGTTCCAGAGAATCAAGAACTCTCCCCTTTTCAGATCTAGAGAATAGGGAACTATTCTTTACTCAAGTTCCAGAGAATACAAAACCCTGTCCCTTATCCAGTCCAGGGAATTAATACAAAACTGTGTCCCTTATCCAGTCCAGAGAATTAATATTAAACCATGTCCTTTATCCAGTTCCTGAGGATACAAACCTGTGTCCCTTATCCAGACCAGAGAATACAAAACCTTGTCCCTAAATTTATCCAGTCCAGAGAATACAAAACTGTGTCAATTATCCAGTCCAGAGAATACAAAACTGTGTTTCTTATCCAGTCCAGAGAAGACACCCAGAATATGGAAAGTACAAGTAAGAAACATGACCTGATACAAACAAAGCAGATGGTTATAATGTAACTCAAATTAGCTTTCAGCTATAACCCATAGCACATATCTATCAGAATTAATTGAAATGTCAAAAATCTCCTAGCATCTCAACAAAAATGATAAAAAGACATTCTGCTAAATCTATTTCCACAAGATTGATATTTTATATCTTATCTCTCTGATTTAGCTGTATTGATCAGGGAAGAAGCTTGTAAAAGTTATAACTTGTCAAGGGAGATGTAAGACTTAGCATATGACCTGAACAAGTTAAATAATTAAACAAAAACGTCACAACACTGTAGAACAAAATATGAGCTTCTCTAGAAAGTCATACAGAACAAAACATGAGGTCCTCTAAAAAGTCATAACATTGTAGAACAAAACATGAGCTTCTCTAGAAAGTCATACAGAACAAAACATGAGCTTCTCTAGAAAGTCAAAACATTGTAGTTAAAACATTGTAAAACAAAACATGAGCTTCTCTAGAAAGTCATACAGAACAAAACATAAGGTCCTCTACAAAGTCATAACATTGTAGAACAAAACATGAACTTCTCTAGAAAGTCAAAACATTGTAGTTAAAACATACAATATAAAAGACAAAACATGAACTTCTCTAGAGAGTCATAAAGAACAAAAAATAAGGTCCTTACAATCATAACAGAACAAAACATGAGCTTCTCTAGAAAGTCAAAACATTGTAGTTAAAACATTGTAAAACAAAACATGAGCTTCTCTAGAAAGTCAAAACATTGTAGTTAAAACATTGTAAAACAAAACATGAGGTCCTCGTAAAAGTTACAATATAAAAGAACAAAACATGAACTTCTCTAGAAAGTCATACAGAACAAAACATAAGGTCCTCTAGAAAGTCATAACATTGTAGAACAAAACATGAGCTTCTCTAGAAAGTCATACAGAACAAAACATAAGGTCCTCTAGAAAGTCATAACATTGTAGAACAAAACATGAGCTTCTCTAGAAAGTCAAAACATTGTAGTTAAAACATTGTAAAACAAACATGAGGTCCTCTTAAAAGTTACAATATAAAAGAACAAAACATGAACTTCTCTAGAAAGTCATACAGAACAAAACATAAGGTCCTCTACAAAGTCATAACATTGTAGAACAAAACATGAACTTCTCTAGAAAGTCATACAGAACAAAACATAAGGTCCTCTAGAAAGTCATAACATTGTAGAACAAAACATGAGCTTCTCTAGAAAGTCATACAGAACAAAACAAAAGGTCCTCTAGAAAGTCATAACATTGTAGAACAAAACATGAGCTTCTCTAGAAAGTCATACAGAACAAAACATAAGGTCATCTAGAAAGTCATAACATTGTAGAACAAAACATGAGGTCCTCTAAAAAGTTACAACATTAAAGAACAAAACATGAGCTTCTCTAGGAAGTCATACAGAAGAAAACATGAGGTCCTCTAGAAAGTCATAACATTGTAGAACTAAACATGAGGTTCTCTGGAAAGTCACAACATTGTACAACAAAACATGAGGGTCTCTAAAACGTCACAACATTGTAGAACAAAACATGAGGTTCTCTAAAACGTCACAACATTGTAGAACTATACATGAGGTCTTCTGGCTACATTTTAGGCTCATAGAGAAATCCTATTGCTGGTAAGCATTGATGAAAACTCTTTTGAAATATAAAACAAAACTGCAAACAACATTACTGATGTTGCACATTCACGTATATTCTTCACTTTAGGTTTCCTTTCAACATTTGGTAACATTTGAATAAATTTTCCATCCATGCTTATAATCGATTTAAAACCTTTTGAAATTAATTAAAAAAAAATTGAAGTTTTCAAAATACAAAAATTCACATTTTCATATTGTTAGGTAAACCTTTGGTGGGTAATTTTTTGTATTTTTTTTTTAAATAATATCGATATAAATAATAATTATAAGCTGAACATATCACATTAACTTCTGTTTAAAACTAATTGCTTTGGTTTATGTTTTAAATCTGAATTATATGTTTTACATGACAGGGGTCAACAATTAGGAAAATTTCCAGTTGTCTTGCAGGACAAGAAGTACTTAAATCTACTTGTCTGAATGCAAAACTGACATCTTGTCCGAAAATCAAGAGTAACGATATTATTTGTGTTTAAACAAGAATTAATTTTTGTCTTCTACAATTTGACTTGTCGTTTTGGACAAGCGAGAATTAAGTAACATCTACTTGTCCAAACATAAAATGGACTTGTCCCAGAAAAGTTCATGTTGAACCCTGCATGTACATGTATGTTCTCAAATTAGTTCTATATACATGTATATATAATTCTGTAAATGCCCCCCCCAAAAAAAAAACGTGGATCAAATCATCATGATTACCTACCTCTTCAGAGATGTAAGGCCTACATCTGCCTGGGATTTCAATAACCGCCAATAACTGGCTGATTGAGCTGTTTACTCCAAGATTTCCCCTACTTTAACTTTTATGTCATATGATTTATAATTCAGTGTTATCATTGACAAAAATAAAACTATGTTGCATCACACCAGATACTTTCTCATTGATATCTTCTACTCAAATCAATTATGAAACACCCTGCTCCGTAACATAATATCAACACATACACGTGCATCTATATCAGAGTCAAAATCCATACTGATTCCTTTGGGAAAAAAATTAACATTTTAAATGAAACAAAAAATATAGAAAAAAGAGAACCTACCTGCACATGTATAAAAATAAAACTCCACATGTGTATGTAAGGGAGACACTGTGTAATCAGTCTGTCATCTTACAAATGTTTACACATAATTACACAATCTCATCCATTGCCCACGGTTATCTATATCACAACTCTAACTGTAGTTAAAATTAACACATAACGCAAGGACAACACCAAGATTATTATTGTTTACCAAGAAATCCTCAATATTTGCCAAGAAATCAATACTTTAGCTTGTATTTGCGGCAATATATTAATTGCAACTCATGAAATCCACATTGTACTACTTCTGTTGGCTATAAATAATTGATGCCACATCAAAATATATATATATATATATATATATATATATATATATATATAGTCATTGAAAATCATGGAGAAGGAGTTAAATATAGTGGTAATTCGGAACCTTTAAAGTATACAAATGTTTATAGTAAACAAGTTTCTCTTGAATGAAATTCCAGAAAACAATTTATCCTCAGATCAGGAAAAGGAGATAAAATATTAAAATTCCCTATGTGTTTTTGTGTGATTGTTGTAGTAATAATAATGATTAAATTGCCCTTGAGGAAAAGGAATGAAATGAAAGCTCAATGGGGTTGAGCTAGATAAACATTTTTCTTTTTTCTAACTATTCTAAGAAGTTTTAAGATTTTGTCTTGTTGTAATCCACTATTATCTATAACATACAGGCTGTACCTTTTGTAGGGATAGTTTACTTACAAGCTCAGGAGGTTGGAAACAATTCATCGTGGTAACTGTCAGACTGGGGACTGATGTCTCAGAGAGGGGCCTAGACTGTTTTCGTGGAAGATCAACAGTAACCAAAATATTCAGTTAGGTTACATTCCAAAAACAGAGAAACATGTCCTAAAAGATCATCCTACCAGCCAATGAAATGTCTCACAAGACAGGTGGACTTTTGTAAAAAAAAAGGATAATTTATTAACTAAGTCTTTATAACCAGGGAGCCTTTATAAACAGGGTACCTTTATGTACAGTGTCTTAAATACTATAAATACTATAAATAGAGTGTATTTATAAATACAAACATTTTGAAATAAAGAAAAAGAATTACTGGTCAACTGCACCAGTGTATAAAGGTATTTCACTGATCAAAGAAAATTTTACTGGTCGGTATATATACACAATTGAAATGAAATGGAAAATTATTGGTGATTTGGACCAGTTATCAGATAGATTTCAACAGACTTTTGTAAAATTTACGTTTTTTTCTGGTAAGAACAGTGAATTTCAAAAACTCTGTAAATAGTATCTTTATATAAAAGAAGGTATACAGGGTAGCTTTATATACAGGGTCATCAATGTCTTTATATTCAAGGTAATTTAATAACAGGCTGTCTTTAAACAAAAACAAAGTGTCTTTACATAAAAGGGTTTCTTTATATACAGGGTGTCTTTATATACAGGGTGTCTTTATACATGTATACAGGGAGTCTTTATATTCAGGGTGTATTTATATACAGGGGATCTTAATATACACGGTATTTTTATATCCATCATGTATTTATATACAGGGTATCTTTATATACAGGGTATCTTTATATACAGGGTATCTTGTATCCAGGGTGTATTTATATACAGGGTATCTTTATATACAGGGTGTCTTATATCCAGGGTGTATTTATATACAGGGGATCTTTATATACAGGGTGTCTTTATATACAAAGTGTCCTTAAAAATGTATACAGGGAGTCTTTATATTCAGGGAATCTTTATATGCAGGTTGTCTTTATATACAGGGTATCTTTATATACAGGGTGTCTTATATTCAGGGTGTATTTATATGCAGGGGATCTTTATATACAGGTCTTTATATACAGGGTGTCTTTATATACAGGGTGTCTTATATCCAGGGTGTATTTATATACAGGGGATCTTTATATACAGGGTGTCTTTATATACAGGGTGTCTTTATATACAGGGTGTCTTTATCCAGGGTGTATTTATATACAGGGGATCTTTATATACAGGGTGTATTTATATACAGGGTGTCTTTATATACAGGGTGTCTTATATCCAGGGTGTATTTATATACAGGGGATCTTTATATACAGGGTGTCTTATATCCAGGGTGTATTTATATACAGGGGATCTTTATATACAGGGGATCTTTATATACAGGGTGTCTTTATTTACAGTGTCTTTATATTCAGCGTGTATTTATATACAGGGTATCTTTATTTACAGTGTCTTTATATTCAACGTGTATTTATATACAGGGTATCTTTATTTACAGTGTCTTTATATTCAACGTGTATTTATATACAGGGTGTCTTTATTTACAGTGTCTTTATATTCAACGTGTATTTATATACAGGGTATCTTTATTTACAGTGTCTTTATATTCAACGTGTATTTATATACAGGGTGTCTTTATTTACAGTGTCTTTATATTCAACGTGTATTTATATACAGGGTGTCTTTATTTACAGTGTCTTTATATTCAACGTGTATTTATATACAGGGGATCTTTATATACAGGGGATCTTTATATACAAAGTGTCCTTAAACATGTATACAGGGAGTCTTTAAATTCAGGGAATCTTTATATGCAGGTTGTCTTTATATACAGGGTATCTTTATATACAGGGTGTCTTATACTTCAGGGTGTATTTATATACAGGGGATTCTTTATATACAGGGGTGTCTTTATATACAAAGTGTCCTTATATATGTATACGGGGAGTCTTTATATTCAGGGAATCTTTATATACAGGAACTCTTTATATACAGGGTGACTTTATATACTGGGTATCTTTATATACAGGGTATTTTTATATACAGGGTGTCTTTATATTCAGCGTGTATTTATATACAGGGTATCTTTATATACAGGGTATCTTTATATACAGGTTGTCTTTATATACAGGGTGTCTTTATATTCAGCGTGTATTTATATACAGGGTATCTTTATATACAGGGTATCTTTATATACAGGGTGTCTTTATATTCAGCGTGTATTTATATACAGGGGATCTTTATATACAGGGTGTATTTATATACAGGATGTCTTATATTCAGGGTGTATTTATATACAGGGGATCTTTATATACAGGGTGTCTTTATATTCAGCGTGTATTTATATACAGGGTATCTTTATATACAGGGTGTCTTTATATTCAGGGTGTATTTATATACAGGGTATTTTTATATACAGGGTGTCTTTATATTCAGCGTGTATTTATATACAGGGGATTTTTATATACAGGGTGTCTTTATATTCAGGGTGTATTTATATACAGGGTATCTTTATATACAGTGTCTTTATATTCAGCGTGTATTTATATACAGGGGATCTTTATATACAGGGGATCTTTATATACAGGGTGTATTTATATACAGGGTGTCTTTATATTCAGGGTGTATTTATATACAGGGTATTTTTATATACAGGGTGTCTTTATATTCAGCGTGTATTTATATACAGGGTATCTTTATATACAGGGGATCTTTATATACAGGGTGTATTTATATTCAGCGTGTATTTATATACAGGGGATCTTTATATACAGGGTGTCTTTATATTCAGGGTGTATTTATATACAGGGGATCTTTATATACAGTGTCTTTATATTCAGCGTGTATTTATATACAGGGTATCTTTATATACAGGGTGTCTTTATATTCAGGGTGTATTTATATAGAGGGGATCTCTATATACAGGGTGTCTTTATATTCAGCGTGTATTTATATACAGGGTATCTCTATATACAGGGTGTCTTTATATTCAGCGTGTATTTATATACAGGGGATCTTTATATACAGGGTGTATTTATATTCAGCGTGTATTTATATACAGGGTATCTTTATATACAGGGTGTCTTATATTCAGGGTGTATTTATATACAGGGGATCTTTATATACAGGGTGTCTTTATATACAAAGTGTCCTTGTATATGTATACGGGGAGTCTTTATATTCAGGGAATCTTTATATACAGGAACTCTTTATATACAGGGTGACTTTATATACTGGGTATCTGTATATACAGGGTATCTCTATATACAGGGTGTCTTTATATTTGGGGTATCTTTATATACAGGGTATCTCTATATACAGGGTGTCTTTATATTCAGCGTGTATTTATATACAGGGTATCTTTATATACAGGGTATCTTTATATTCAGGGTGTATTTATATACAGGGTATCTTTATATTCAGGGTGTATTTATATACAGGTTGTCTTTATATACAGGGTATCTTTATATACAGGGTGTCTTTATATTCAGCGTGTATTTATATACAGGGTATCTTTATATACAGGGTATCTTTATATACAGTGTGTCTTTATATTCAGCGTGTATTTATATACAGGGTGTCTTTATATACAGTGTGTCTTTATATTCAGGGTGTATTTATATACAGGGTATCTCTATATACAGGGTGTCTTTATATTCAGGGTGTATTTATATACAGGGTATCTCTATATACAGGGTGTCTTTATATTCAGCGTGTATTTATATACAGGGTGTCTTTATATTCAGCGTGTATTTATATACAGGGTATCTCTATATACAGGGTGTCTTTATATTCAGCGTGTATTTATATACAGGGTATCTCTATATACAGTGTGTCTTTATATTCAGGGTGTATTTATATACAGGGGATCTTTATATACAGTGTCTTTATATTCAGCGTGTATTTATATACAGGGTATCTATATACAGCGTGTCTTTATTAATTTATATACAGGGTATCTCTATATACAGGGTGTCTTTATATTCAGCGTGTATTTATATACAGGGGATCTTTATATACAGGGTGTCTTTATATTCAGCGTGTATTTATATACAGGGTATCTCTATATACAGGGTGTCTTTATATTCAGCGTGTATTTATATACAGGGTACCTTTATATACAGGGTATCTTTATATTCAGGGAGTCTTTATATACAGGGTATCTTTATATACAGGTTGTCTTTATATACAGGGTATCTTTATATACAGGTTGTCTTTATATACAGGGTATCTTTATATACAGGGTATCTTTATATACAGGGTATCTTTATATACAGGGTGTCTTTATATTCAGCGTGTATTTATATACAGGGTATCTTTATATACAGGGTATCTTTATATACAGGGTGTCTTTATATTCAGGGTGTATTTATATACAGGGGATCTTTATATACAGTGTGTCTTTATATACAGGGTGTATTTATATACAGGGTATCTTTATATACAGGGTGTCTTTATATTCAGGGTGTATTTATATACAGGGGATCTTTATATACAGTGTGTCTTTATATTCAGGGTGTATTTATATACAGGGGATCTTTTATATACAGTGTATTCGCAGTGTATTTATATACAGGGTATCTCTATATACAGGGTGTCTTTATATTCAGGGTGTATTTATATACAGGGTATCTTTATATACAGGGTGTCTTTATATTCAGCGTGTATTTATATACAGGGGATCTTTATATACAGTGTCTTTATATACAGAGTGTCTTTATACATGTATACAGGGAGTCTTTATATCAAGGGTGTCTTTATATACAGGGTATCTTTATATTTGGGGTATCTTTATATACAGGGTGTTTTTATATACAGGGTGTCTTTATATTCAGGGTGTATTTATATACAGGGTATCTCTATATACAGGGTGTCTTTATATTTGGGGTATCTTTATATACAGGGTGTTTTTATATACAGGGTGTCTTTATATTCAGGGTGTATTTATATACAGGGTATCTCTATATACAGGGTGTCTTTATATTCAGGGTGTATTTATATACAGGGGATCTTTATATTCAGGGTGTATTTATATACAGGGTATCTTTATATACAGGGGATCTTTATATTCAGGGTGTATTTATATACAGGGGATCTTTATATACAGTGTATTTATATACAGGGGATCTTTATATTCAGGGTGTATTTATATACAGGGGATCTTTATATTCAGGGTGTATTTATATACAGGGGTCTTTATATTCAGCGTGTATTTATATACAGGGGATTTTTATATACAGGTCTTTATATACAGAGTGTCTTTAAACATGTATACAGGGAGTCTTTATATCAAGGGTGTCTTTATATACAGGGTATCTTTATATTTGGGGTATCTTTATATACAGGGTGTTTTTATATACAGGGTGTCTTTATATACAGGGTGTATTTATATACAGGGTATCTCTATATACAGGGTGTCTTTATATTTGGGGTATCTTTATATACAGGGTGTTTTTTATATACAAGGGTGTCTTTATATTCAGGGTGTATTTATATACAGGGTATCTCTATATACAGGGTATCTTTATATTTGGGGTATCTTTATATACAGGGTGTTTTTATATACAGGGTGTCTTTATATTCAGGGTGTATTTATATACAGGGTATCTCTATATACAGGGTGTCTTTATATTTGGGGGATCTTTATATACAGTGTCTTTATATACAGGGTGTCTTTATATTCAGCGTGTATTTATATACAGGGGATCTTTATATTCAGGGTGTATTTATATACAGGGTATCTTTATATACAGGGGATCTTTATATTCAGGGTGTATTTATATACAGGGGATCTTTATATACAGTGTATTTATATACAGGGGATCTTTATATTCAGGGTGTATTTATATACAGGGGATCTTTATATTCAGGGTGTATTTATATACAGGGTGTCTTTATATACAGCGTGTATTTATATACAGGGGATCTTTATATACAGTGTATTTATATACAGGGGATCTTTATATTCAGGGTATCTTTATATACAGGGTGTCTTTATATTCAGGGTGTATTTATATACAGGGGATCTTTATATACAGGGTGTCTTTATATTCAGGGTGTATTTATATACAGGGGATTTTTATATACAGGTCTTTATATACAGAGTGTCTTTAAACATGTATACAGGGAGTCTTTATATCAAGGGTGTCTTTATATACAGGGTATCTTTATATTTGGGGTATCTTTATATACAGGGTGTTTTTATATACAGGGTGTCTTTATATACAGGGTGTCTTTATACATGTATATGGGGTGTCTTTATATTCAGTGTGTATATATATTCAGGGTATGGTTGTTATCTGACGTTTGATTTTTATCTATATAATTATCTATATAATTTGCAAAGATAACCAAAGCCATGATAGGTTATAAAAAAAATCAAAGTACTGAAAGTACTGATACGAGTTGATTGCAATCGTAAGTTTTAATGAGGTATAATACACTCAGTATACTGAAAATATAGACATTATGTACACATGCTTGAAATATATTGCAGGTTAATTTCAAAAAAAGTGTACCACTGTCATGTTGTAAATTATGAATTTACTGACACTATTATAAACATTAAGCTTTTTTAATGAGATTGAGGAAATGCATGTTATTACCAGAGTTTCCAAATTAGCAAACCCTGTGAGAATCACAAACTTTTATTTCAAATAAGGACAATACTTACAATGAAATCATCACAACTTTTTCACATTTTTTACCATTTATTTCACACATGAGTAGCATATAGTTCGAATCTTATATTAATTTTTTATTCTAAATCAGGTTTTACAAAAAAGTAGCTTAAAGTTAGGGCAGATATTTGGCCCAACGTGAGTACTGATGGCTTATTTATTATGCCACAAATCACATAGATCAGCGATATAATTATAAAACCTTAAATTTGTGCTTATAAACATTGTTTCATTGATATTAAATTTCTATGCGACAGGGCAGTACTGTACCTTGACACTACTTCCCATCAGTAGACTTAAATCTCTAGGTCAATAGGTGTACATGTAAAACATTTTTCCAACTTCAAATACTGCAGCAAGTTTCTCATCCATTAAGATCACTGTATGAAGAATTACACAACTTCTATGTCCAACTTCACAGCCAGATCTTGCCAATACACAGTAAGGGAAACTTGACCAAAACTCATTTGCATATTAATCCTGCACAAGAATTGTAAACAGTCCAGTCAACCGCTTTTAATATCAATTTTGTCACAAGAGTATAATGTCAAAAAATAATTGAAAAGTAACATTCTAAAGAAAATTCTTAATATCTTAAAATTCATAAAGGATGCCGAACTGACCTTTAATAGCAAATATTTCAACAAGTCTTATAGACCTATATTTATCAGCGAATTGTTACTATATTTTCTTCATTTTAAAAAGCAAAAATATACCAAAAAAAGTGTGATTTGGAAATTTCAATCTTTAAGTTAGGTTTATGAAATACTGAAATGCACATACATGTGTAATAATTTGTTATTAACCCCATACTGCAAAATGTGATTTGACTTGTTCCCAATAAACAATTTACCATAAGGTTACTGAGTTGATGTTCAAATTAAAGTAACTTCAAGTTTAAACAAAACATTATCAATGAAGTGAAATTGTAAACCAAGAATTGAAGTTTTCTTGTAAAAGGGAGACTACTCTGAGTAAAGTATACACAAATAGTAATTATAAACAATTAGATGATGCCAGTACATACTGTACATATCATACAGCTGACTGAAGCTGTACAGAACTGAGGTACAAGAATTTATTGTATAATTGAAAAAGAAACTAGCATGCCAGGTAACATGCATTACCTCTTGCAGAATAAAAGCTTACATGTATACACAACCTAACATAAATTAAACACATTCAAACACACATGAGCACACACATACACACAAATACCAGCTGAATAAAAGCTTACATACTAATATGCCACCATCCCCCCACATACACACACAAACCCACACACATATACTAGCTGAAAAAAAAGTTTATATACATTTGTACTAATATGCAACTACCCATCCAACCTACCCGCTCATAATTTATACTAATATGTCACCACCCACCCATCAACACACTAGCTGAATAAATGCATACATACTAAAATGCCATGAAACACATATACTAGCTGAATAAAAGCTTATATACCAATATGCCAGCACCAACCCACACACACACTAGCTGAATAAAAGCTTACCCACCCACCAACATATACTAGCTGAATAAAAGCTTATATACCAATATGCCAGCACCAACCCCACACACACACACACACCCACATATACTGGCTGAATAAAAGCTTACCAACCCACCCACATATACTAGCTGAATAAAAGCTTACCCACCCTCACACTAATATGACACCACCAAACCACCCACACACTAGCTGAATAAAAGCTTACCCACCCACCCACATATACTAGCTAAATAAAAGCTTATAAACTAATATGCCATCACCCAACCACCCACACACATATACTAGCTGAATAAAAGCTTATAAACTAATATGCCACCACCCACACACTAGCTGAATAAAAGCTTACCCACCCACCCACATATACTAGCTGAATAAAAGCTTATAAACTTATATGCCACCATGTCCCCCCACACACACATATACTAGCTGAATAAAAGCTTATATACTAACATGCCACCATCCACATACACACACATAAGCTGAATAAAAGCTTATATACTAATATGCCACCACACACACACCCACACCACCCACACACTAGCTGCATAAAAGCTTATATACTAATATGCTACCACCCACCCACACATCCACACACACTAGCTGCATAAAAGCTTGTATACTAATATGCCACCACCCACACACTAGCTGCATAAAAGCTTATATACTAATATGCCACCACCCACACATACACATATACTAGGCCATCCTTAAAAACTGTTTGTTTGCTTTAACATGACTCCTGTGAGTATAGTAAAATTGAAATAACCTGGTGGGGCGGAGTCTTGTGAACCCTTTCCTGACCTAGACGAATTTAAATTTTAGGTAATAAAGCATTACACTAAAATTACAATGACCAGAGAAATCATTCCTACTTAATAGTCACAATACACATGAGATTATCCAGTGACAGATAACACATTTTTCTCCTGCAGCTTGTCTTAACTGAAGAGTGAGTAGAATCATCCGTATGATGATAATCAAAAGGTTACTTGGGCCCCGCCATCTTATGTGAATCGGACAAAAGGTACATGAGGTAGGCCAGAATAGGATTATTTTTCTTTTCTTTTTTTGGAAAACTGTACACCATATGCATGTAACATGTACAATAAACAGTGGGAATATAGGTCTACCGTAAGCTAGAGTAAAACAAAAATAATGCCCCCAATTACAATTCCGGGGTTTTGAGCTAGTAGGTTGCATTTCCAGCAAACCAACAACTTTTTATAGATGGTTCTAGCTGAATAAAAGCTTATATACTATGTCCAATATAAATTATGAAACACTTCTGATGGGCATGCATGTATTTAAATTATAGGTGTCCGACTTTCAGGAAATTCATACCAATGTTTTTATGGTGCTTTATGTATTGATAATAAAAGCCATGTATTTTTCCCATAAATATAAAAGAAAATTCTGTAAAATGTCCATTAATTCTTTTTTTTATTTAATAAGCATAATTGTATTTGGCAATTACCAGTCATATATGAAAAAGCTTCATACAATACATACTGTTGTTGTATTATTAATATAATCCTATTTACACAGAGATTATAGCATTGTTAAAACTTAAACACGTATCTCAAAGACAAATCCAGTGAATGCCGAAATGGTCAAGAGCGAATATTTTTATCACATCGAAATGTCCTGCAGTGCTGTAATCGATGTAAACAACCATGGCTGGAACTGTTGTATTGAATGTGCTTATTTTAAAATACTCAAATATCAAAACAAGCATCTGTCTGAATAATGATACTTACCACACATGCACTCGATTGTACACTGAAAAATGTCCATTTAAATGTTCGCCGTCTTGCTAATCAACATGCTCCACAAATCAATAAGGCTTAGTTGTCAAGTCAGCTGGAACAGCTGTTTCGGCACGCGTTCGAATATGGCGCGTGTTGTACGGATCGGGAAAAGAAGTGTCAGAGAGATATCTTTATAAATTAAAGAAATTAATGAAAAATAAAAATCAACGAGGGATCTTATCATCCGGATACATTTATCATCGAAAATATTAAAAATAAATGTCACAGCCTCCGTTCGTAAAGGTCAGACACATCGCGACAGTTGGTAATATCTGTCCACTTTCAGAATAATATAGTTGAACGATCAATTAGTGGTTCAATCAATTGTCTCAAAGGTAATATTATATAATAAAAACCTGTAATGCTGGTAATTCCTGAATGCCGGGTAAAAGTCGTATAGTCGTGTTCGTTTAGTCAACTTCAATAAATATTCTATATGCCTGCAGATTTGTAATTCGGCCAAAGCCTTGTATTTCCGCGATGATCTTTATACTTTCGTTGTTGCTAACTAAATGTTGGTGTGTATATTTCTTTGTTACGGATTCATTTTTCCAAATAGAGTATTCTGAACTGTTTACTAGGTTGTTATAATAAAAGATTTGTCATAGTTGCGTAATAGAAAGATAGCCTGATAGATAGAGATAGGTTGATAGATAGATGGATAGATTGATGGATAGAAAGGTAGGTCGATGATAGATAAATGGATGTGTCATGTTTTAAATCTTAAATTTTTCACCCACCCAGTAAATTCAAAATTTACAACATGACAGATGGATGGATCATAGGCGGATGCAGGATTTTAGGTTAGAGTGACCTAAGATGCGGATCGAGAATTTTTTTTTCAGATATGGGTTAAGAGTAACAGAATTATACTAGATTCCACATACAAAACCACCGTTTCCCCTATTCCTTCACAGTGTACAATAAAAGTAGTATATAACAAAATAAATAAAAAGGAAATAGAATAATAGAAAATGTAGATATCGTCACCCGATAATTTCTTAGAAATGCCCAGAGAGTTTATTTTCACATTGCGACTCGTTTTTAGCCCAAATAATGCATTAAATTGACAAACTAATTATTAAAAAAAACCAACTTGATTTAAAACGAACACCAATGTTACAAGAGCAATTCAAGTGGGGTCCCAAAAAAATTTATTTTCAAAAATTCTGGGAAGCCTTTTTTTTATCTGGATTTAGTATCAAAATTTTTTTATTTTAAAATCTCTGAGAGACCATTTTCTGGCTTCCAGACACTAAAACTTTATTTACTATTTTAAACAAGGGCAATTTTAGGGGGCTTGCGCCCCACGCCCCCTCTAAATCCGCCAGTGTGGATGGATGGGTAGACAGATAGATGGAAACAATTAACTGGTAAGTTGTTGTCCCAAGGTTATCGGGGAATCGCGCTTCATGTGAACATTTCGCAAATTCCAAGGTCAGTATAATGACCCTGTTTGTGATTTACTATGTTTCACTAAATAAAATGTTGAGTTCGGTAGCAGTCTGTCGTTGAATCTTCTGTACCGAATCTACTTATTTCATTTGAATTTTACTGTGGGCTCTCGGTGGGTGTGACCGGTCAACAATGCATCAGCGTCGGAAGCAAATTGAAACTGAGCGGGGGTGGGGGTTGGGTGGGCTAAACCAACTTAAAACACATACACAAGCCAGAAACGTCTGGGGGGCTAAGCCCCAATTTTTAACACCTATGTCTATCCTTGCAAAAAAGTAAGCCCCCCCCCCTAGCCCCCACCGGTTCCGACGCCTATGCAATGTATTCTTACTCCTCCACGGCATGTAATACCGCCTCTGGATTTCCATAAGTCTGTGACTTCTTTGTCCTTGGATAGGCTAGACCATGGAACAAATTGGTTGATTTTAGTCGGATAAGTATTTTAAAACTTGAATGAACTTGATTTATGTCTGATATATACAATATTTCTATTCCAGTTTCCTGTTACTGTGTTAACTTTGGGGCGAGAGTCGGGCAAGTGTAACCCCATATGCTAAAAAAAAAATACTGAGAATATCTAAATACATTTTATACTAATTTGTACTCCATTGTACAACATCATTGTAAAAAAAATCGTCGATGAATAAAAAAAAAATGCTACACAGATGCACACGTATGACCCAGTTGCAAACAGATTTTTCTGTAGAGGTAAACAAGTTTCAAATGGCACCTTGTGCGAGATGGTTTCTCTGGAATTTATTGAAATTTGAAGACATAGGTCTTGGACTTCACCTACATGTAGATGACTGTGCTATTGATAATCAGGAAAATGATTTGCTTTTCATAAAAATATTAAGGTCCGATAACATGAAATAGATTCCCAAGTCTAATTAAAGTACTGAAAGTACTGATACGAGTTGATGGCAATCGTAAGTTTTAATGAGGTATACTG
This sequence comes from Atrina japonica, assembly GCA_030159075.1. Classification (NCBI taxonomy): domain Eukaryota; kingdom Metazoa; phylum Mollusca; class Bivalvia; order Pterioida; family Pinnidae; genus Atrina; species Atrina japonica. The sequence goes on from BROG01000867.1 coordinate 246,048, forward strand.
ATAAAATTTACATTGTGTACACATGCTTGGAATATATTGCAGGTCAATTTCAATAAGGGCTACCACTGTCATGTTGTAAATGTTGAATTTACTCTCACAATATAACATCAACCTTTTTACCGAGAAAATGCATGTTGTTTCCAGAGTTTCCAAATTAGCAAAAAACCTGCGAGAATCACCCAATTTTATTTCAAATAAGTCGAATTTTAAATGACTTTTTAATTCAGTAAAATTACCACAAAAAAGTAACTTAAAATCGTGGCAAACATTTGGCCTAACGTGAGTTCTGATGGCTTATTTATTATGCAACAAAATACATAGATCAGCGATATGATTATAAAACCTTGTGCTTATAAACATCGTTTCATCGATATAAATTTCTATGCGATAGGGCAGTACTGCACTGTACCCTTCATATATCAATGCGTTGTAGATCGGCATACCGCTTAATGCATTACAATCATCGGGATCGAGCTCAAACCACATAACGTTCCTGTTCTATTATTAGATTTATGGAATTACCCCAAAATTTACCCCCATTTGTGACACTTAAGCGTACTTGACAGAGGGATCCTATTTAAAGGTAGTATTTGCTGTTATATGAATTGGTTGGTTAAAGATGCTGTAATATTTTAATTTCATTTGTTTTTAAACAATAAAAGACACCGATAATGGCAATATGAATATACCAATGGGACTTCGTTTACTTACAGAAATTAGTGAGTAGCCAAAGTTAGAGAAAGTGAAATGACTTAAGTTAAAATCGAAAGTCAAAAACAGGCAGTAACATTTACACGTGTACACGTTTACACGTTTACGTTAAGGTTATTGTCAATAAACGTTGACAAATTTCTTAATCGTGTATATGACATGTGCAATGTGATTGCCTACAAAACATTTAATTTGTAGGTAAAATCAGAAGAAATCCCCCATAAATTTATAATCGTTACTTTCTTTGTGACAACATGCAGTAAAATATCTTTTGATGTACTTCAAGAGCACCCTGAGTGAAAAATAAAAATTTCTGTACTTATAAAACTTGTCATTCTAAGAACAACATCGAAAACTTGATCGAGCCGGCCTGGCTCAGTCGGTAGCGCACTCGACTCTTGATCGTGAGGTCGCGAGTTCGAGTCCAGCCGGCGGCAGGTTGGTTTCCTGTCTGTCGGATGAGACAGTAAAAACCGTGGTCCCGTGTCACAGTAGGTGTCGGCACATTAAAGAACCCTCACTGCTCAATGGCCGTAAGTGCCGAGCATAGGCCAAAATTTGAAGCCCTTCACCGGCATTTGGTGACGTCTCAATATGAGTGAAATATTCTTGAGTGGGACGTTAAACAACAATAAACAAACAAACAAACATCGAAAACTTGATCAAAATTGGTAGGCACGTTCTTGAGATGTTGACCGCCAAGGTGGTCGATTTTAACTGCTTTCGGAAAACTAATTACGAATTCATTCCACTTCTGACAAACTTGAGAGTTACACTGTGACGTCACGGAATGGCCTTAGGATGACTACTGGCATTGCGGAAATTAAAATTGGACTGGAAAACAAGTCATATTCATCATTCAGTGTGTCACATTTATGAACGGATTGTTTAGTTATGATTGATTTAGAGTATCATGCTTTATTTAGAGTTTATCCCTTTAGTATTTCTTTCATGTGTTCTCAAGTTTTATAAAGAAAAAAGAACAACGGCCGCCTGTGATGTATGCTGTTTTTAATCCTTAAAACACCTGCTTACTTCACACCTTCCAGTATATTGCCATGTCATGTAACCGCCCTGGGATTCTCAGTTGGTGGGTTTGTAGTCCGAGATAAATTAATCCCTTCCGACTGTGTATAAAGCTACATACGATTTCTGATGTATGAATGAATGTCAAGGAAGCGGCGATATTTTATAATTCTTGAAAAGAAATGTAAGAAATTAATAAAAATGTAAATAAATAAATAAATAAATACTAACTGATGATAGATTAAAATTTTAATAATCATAATAGATATGGGTGCCGAAAATTATTATTGATAGATTAATTGTATGGATATCTATTTTGATTTTGTTTTAATTAATAACTATAAATACCATTAGAGTCATAAACATGTGTCCCAGACGGAATGCAAAATAGAATAAAAAAAATAATTCCAAATAATTACACTTCCATTCATTGCTTTGTTTGCAAAGTGTGAAAGTATAATGCAGCTTCCATTTGGGACCCAATTAAAATTTTAATTTCAGAGATGGTTGGGTATAGTGTTAGTCTCGTAGGCATTTGACAAAACACACCTTTGTATATCACAGGTAACGGGGAAAATGTGATTTTTTTTCAGTAAATTGATAATTTTGTAAAATACAATTTACCTATATAAATACTGCATTTTAACTTATTACAAGTTGATGGAACATCAACGCTGTTATGTTATACTAAGTTGTTTATCAGGAACAAGTCAAAGCACATTTTGCAGTATGGGGTTAATAACACATTATATTGACACAAAATTACACATGTATGTGCATTTCAGCTACATAAACTCAGCTTCAAGATTGAAATTTCCAAATCACACTTTTATTCTTATATTCTTGCTTTTTAAAATGATGAAAATATAGTAACAATTCACTGAAAAATATAGGTCTACAAGACTTGTTGAAGTATATGATTTTAAAGGTTAGTTTGGCGCCTTTTATGAATTTTTAGATATTATAAATTTGCTTTAGAATGTTACTTTTCAATTATTTTTTACCAGTATACTCTTGTGATAGAATTGACATTAAAAGCGATAGACTGGACTGTTAACAATTCTTGTGCATGATTAATATGCAAATGAGTTTTGGTGAAGTTTCCCTTACTGTGTATTGGCAAGATCTGGCTGTGAAGTTGGACATAGAAGTTGTGTCACTCCTGTTCTTAACTGATGTGAAACTCGTGGCAGTCTTTGAAGTTGGGAAAATGTTTTTCATGTACATGTACACATATTGACCTAGAGATTTAAGGCTACTGATATGAAGTATAGCGTAAGGGTATAATAATGCCCTGTCACATAGAAATTTAATATCGATGAAATGATGTTTATAAGCACAAGTTTTTACAATCATATCGCTGATCTATGTAGTTTGTTGCTTAATAAATAAGCCATTAGTACTCACGTTTTGCCAAATGTCTGACCCAATTTTTAGTTGTTTTTTTTTATAAAACCTGAATTTACCAAATTAAAAAGTATTCAGTATACTGACTAAAGTGAGTGTATTATACCTCATTAAAACTTTCAATTTCCATTATATATGTACAGTAAAACCTGCTATAGCAGCCACCTCTATATAAGGATTACCTGTTTATAAAGACTAGTTTTTTCAAGTCCCTTAACTGCATACTTCAACTAAACTGAACCTCTGTATTAGGGTCACCTGTACATAAAGGTCAATATTTTCTGGTCCCTTGATACAGGTTTCACTGTACTTTATTTGCTCTGCCAATAGCACAATGCAATATTTACGGCAGTTGTCTTTTCAAAATGACATACATGTACAAGTTTGTCAGAGTGCACTTATTGTCAATATGGATGCCGTTTGGGTGACAGATAAACATTCATGGTTCCAGCTACATTCATTAAATGTTGCATTGAATACAAAGAAATCTCTGTGTAAAAATGTATTCAAAACAAGAAAAAAGATTGAGGGTTTAGATTCTGTTGTCTCTTATGCAGCAAGGTAAATTATCTTTTTTCTCACAGTTGTACTAGTTGACAATGTAGCTCAGTTGATAGAGTGGCTGTTCTTTAGTGTGAAGGTCCATAGTTCAATTCCCCATCATGATAGATTTTCAGGGGTGAGTTTTCATCAGATCACACTGTGCCTAGATGGAGGTTTAACAGGTCTAGGATGTGTAGCTTGATCCCTCTCTCAGATCGTACACAAGTAGTGGCACATAAGAAGTCATTGAAAATAACCAATCAACAAAGACCCAAACTAGACTCCCTCTCTCTGCCTCACAGTGACGAGTGGCAAGGGTAATCATGCCACCCGTTAACCCTTTCAACCCTACAGACCACAATGGACTTGTCTGAAACAATAGGAATCAGCATAGGGTTAAATAAAGCCAAAGCAAACAACATTACCCAGTGCATTTGTACTTATTTATCAAGATTATTTTGATTGTTTTACAGGTACCTGTTGACTGGCAGGAATATCTACCAGTTTTGAAAGCGGAAAAAGGAGTCAAGTGGGAGCATGGATGAGCAGGATCGGAAAATACTACAGACCAATAGGTCCTTTATTGTCAAAAATTTACAGAATATCACAGAAGTTAACAGCTTGCTGTTTGAATGTGAAGTTTTTACAGAAGGCATGAAAGAAGATGTAGAAGTAAAACATTGATTATTTATACAGTAGAACCTGTCTTGTGAGACCACCACATCTACCGCTGAATTGTGGTCTCTCAAGACAGGTGCTCTCTCAAAAAAGATTTTATTTAAAATAATAATTAGCCAGTGAGAGGTGGTCTTTCGTGAGAGTGGTCTTTCAGTACAGGTTTTACTGTATACAAAAGTTAGACCAGGATGTACCATAGTCCCCACTAGACATCCCCTCTTTTGCTTTTAAAATACAGTGAAACTTGTATATAAAGACCAGTCTTTATAGGGAGGTGCTCTTTACACATGTTAGATAAAGGTTGATTTGTACACTTGGTACTACTGTATAGTTGCTTTTATTTGCTGGGGATTTAATTTCACTATATTTGCAGTCATAGAAAATTCTGCAAAAACTAAATACCTGTGAATATAATAACTTACACTTATGATATATCAGATAGACAATTCGTAACCTATTTTGTGAGAAATATAATACCTGTGAATAAGTACCCCTGAGAAAAAATGTAAAATTTTCTCCCTGTGAAATTCAACAACTGTACAGTATTGGGAACAGCAAAAAAAATTATGGTTTTGTTACCAGGTGGTCTTTATACACAGGTGGTCGCTAAAGCAGGTTTTACTATAAACCATATAAAAATGTAAACAAAGTTGAAATTTCCACTTTCTATATGCATTTGAGATGAATTTAGATAAATGTTACACTTTTTTCATTTCCCATCATGTATCACCATGTATTGAAAAAAATTTGAAATAGATAAAGTTTAAACTTATTTTTATTCGCTAGCATGAATACATTTGAGAAGGAACATAATTTTTAAGGAGCGCTTAATTGTGCCTTTCCAACTTTCTTCATACATGTACTAACTAACATGTATCATGAAAAACTTCAAAAATTATATGTACTTTTGACCATCTGAGAAACATCTGTAGTGTAAAATATTTGTATATATTTGTTATGGAGAGAGCTTACTTAAGCAATAAAGCATAAACTGAAAATTGTAAAGTATAATAAAACTGTGAATTTCATAATTCCTTTGTTGCGCTCTGTAGAAATGAAAGACTCGTTTGCCACAAATAAGGCCAGTTTGACAACTTACAAAATTCATTGTGAATTTTCTTTCTTTTTATCTCTTCCATTAATTGTAATCTAAACCCAGAATATCTTTTAAAAATATTGCAAAAGTTCTCAATATTTGGTTTTTTTTTTGTTTTATGTTTTTTTTTTACTGTTTTATTTAATCACCCGTGCAACACCCTGCATCACATACACAGAACTCTATCTTTCTTTTCAGGCAGAAAGGACCAGGGAAAATAAAGTACGTAAGGTGTTAGATATTGTACCAAGAAGAGGCCCAACAGCATTTCAGAAATTTATCGAGACTCTTTTCAAATCAGGTAATAAATTCATCGCTGAAACTCTTCAGACTGGGTCCAGTTCATCAAACAGATCAAGTGATAGTCAGACAGCCAACTATGAAGAAGATCTGCCTGAAAGTAGGTATACTTTACTTTTCCTGGAGAAGGTCTTTCTTGCCCAGGGGGTCGGGGTGGGGCTTTATGACAATGTGGTTAGAACATCACACTTTAGTATGTGAAGTCTATTACCTCTAGTCAGCGTGGGGTCAAGTCCCACATTAACCTAAGCTGATTGTGTGAGAAAGTTTGCCAGTTACTTGTGGAAGGTCGGAAGTATTTTATTTTCTAGATACATTGTAAACAGCTTCTCTCCTCCACTGCTTAAAACCATGTGATTGAAAAATTGTTGAGTCTGGCATAAAACAACAGTCAAAATTCACATTTCTGGCTCTGTTTTAAATGCATTCTTTGACAGATTGTCTTAAATGGGGTGAAAATTTGATTTTTTTTAATTTTTTTTTGTAAAGCATAAGATCTTGATTTTCAATTGAAGAGTTAAATATAATTATATTGACTTGATGCAATATAAATTACC